>JBAIZZ010000228.1:29324-123476 GCA_037355905.1 Heliconius aoede
CAATCTCAATAAACTATCCGTATAATGTATTTTTTTTCTAAGTGCAATTAGTTCATTGTTGCCCCAAATGAGCATACCCTTCTAAAAGATACATTCGTATAAAAAGTTGTGTTATACCTAATAAAATATATTAAATATCAAAACAAGACTATATTTTTTTCCATCATATAATGTCATCATTATAAAATATTACAAACATCTATCCATCTATCTATCAGTCTTTCGTAGTCCACTGCTGGACATAGGCCTCTCCTAATGCTCGCCACTCCGTCCGGTCCTGCGCCCTTTGAATCCAGCGGATTTCTGCTGTCTTCCTCACGTCGTCGGTCCACCTGGTTGGAGGGCGGCCAGTACTCCTTTTGCCGAGACGTTCAACATGTTTAATACATACATATCTGTATATATTTAAATGTAATACCAGAATTAGTTAGTTACCTAGTAGGTAATTTAAACTGACACATTTTCTAATTACTTTGCATAGCTATTACGTTTGAAATTGTATAACAGATATCTGTGGTCAATATCGTCATACAATAGTGCTCTATGAGTTTAACTTGTTGCTCAAGAAGCAAGTGACACCGAGAGACTACGCCGTACGTTTCTTAAAGTTATGTCTTTTTACTCGACTGTGCAACTCATAAGAGGGCAATGTGTTTGTCAGTCTGGATGTATGTACATATGTTTGTTCTATTGTAGAGGCCAACCAACCGACTTGGACAATTCTTACGTCAATCGATTTATATTACTCTTACCAGTGTCACTGGAAATAAGATACTTTGACTTACTCTACTAGGATACTTCAACAGGATTTCCAAAATTTTAAATTATGTTAGGTTTAAAATTATATTTTTCAAAGTTCATTCATTATACAACTAACGAACCGGAAGTGTTTGTATTTCAAACTAAGTCAAGTTCGAATCTATATTTAGTTTAGTTACGTAAGAACAAAAAATCATCCAAACGGATGTGTCGGTGTTTCAGCGTGAGCAAAGAGGGAGCAACCCCTCACCCCCAGAAATAGACAGGATATTATAAACACAATCTTACAGATGTATGTATGTAACTAGCATATTTACTCAGGAATAGGATAGTATAGAATATAAAGAATATTTTATACACCATATAACACATGCTGCAAAAATACAAATAATCTGATTAACATAGAAATATAGCTTAGAAATATAGTTCGTGCATTTAATTTCAATGGAAATTTCAAAACTTACTTATCTCTATACTTATTATATACTATAATATAAGTAAAGAAAATTATTAAGTAAAATTTATGTACTTATAAGAACGTAGGTATATTGAAGTTCTGAGACATTTGATCGAGAGTGAGTGTGATTAAGAGTGATCAGAAATATGACCGCATATAGACTTCAAATCATAGCTTAAGTTGATTTTTGATTTAAAGGACTATATAAACAGAAATTAATATTAATAATACTATAAAGTAGCCAACGAAAGAATAACTATAACTATTTAATTTATAACATTTCTAATATGGCATCAAATTAGAAATTTCAAATCAAATCAAAAATTATGGTTTTAACGTACGCTGCGCACGCGCACTAAATCTACAATGCATTTCGGGGGTGTACCAGATGCCAGGGGTGATGTACAGACACACCGCTACCCTATATTTTACTATTTTATATTTAGACTTTATATTTATGTGGCTGTAGTTATACTTAGAAAAGATAGTGTATCATCATAGATTTTTGTTTATTTCGTAAGGAATCAAATCTATATATAATAAATATAAAAAAAATATGTATTATAGGCAGTTTTTGAATAGCTGTATGAATATGCTTTGCTATGCATATGGTGGCGTCCAGAACACAATTAATTTCTTCTGAGACAATACAAGATCATTTTTAGGTGTCATTTTAAATGACATTGAATATATTTTAAGTACAATTTATGTTCTGGATTGACTTAACGATTTTTTTGTCCAAAATAGTATTTTCGTTTAAATATGAATATAAGGGGGTGCGCAGGAGTGCCAGATGTGTGAAAGCAGGGGTGAAGGAAAGACAATATCGATCTTATAACGCCATTGATTTTAACATTTCGTGTGGGATTACCGCGGGGTCGGTATTCAATTTGGGGGTCTATTTCTAATAATAATATTTCGTTTAGGGGAATAAAAGGTAAATATTATGACTACCATTTTTATGTACTGAATAGTGAAAGTTATTCTGAATAATTGATGTTTTAAATGATGTAAGCAAAATCAAGAACTTAAAAATTATTTTTTATGTAAGCTATTTTTTATCAATATTAAACTTAATATAAGTATTTCAATGCATCAAGATAAGATTTCCGTCCATTATATCGCATTTCAAGCGAGTTTCACTTTAAATGTGATAGTAGTTGATTCGTAATAATTCATAGTATTTGTGAAGAAGAAGTAGAAACAAGAATTAATAAAATATGTTTAGCCAATAAAGATAATTAGGGTACTATCAGAATTTATACAATATCTCAAATCGAGCGGAAAGGAGTAAACAGACACTAGGTTCTCTCTGCCTATATGTACGTGAACCCGTAATAATCATGGCGTTCAAAACACCATAACTATTTATAATTATTACCGCGATGGTTTACTAACATCCTTTTGTTCTATTAACGTCTACATGTTCCGGCATTGACACACTTGCCTGGCCGCTCTAAATGCCAATGCTACTTGAATTATTTATGTGAGCCACTCTTGTATAACTTAATTTGTTATATTAAATTGTGTTGAAAGTTTGTATAAATATTATGAATTTGTGTTTTTGTAAAGGTATTTAAAGAATGTATTAATTGTTCTTTATATGTATCTCTGAAATTGATAAATAAAACGCGATGGTTGTGCGTTCGATACCCTTTCGAAGGAATAAATTACCGTTCTCTGCTCTGGCAAGACAAAGCGTGGCGCTAACTTTCGTTTGCTGCACTCGTATATGGGATATATGGAAGCAAAAAGGTTTTTTTTGGTTTCATTTTATATTGTATAAAATGACTATAATGTAGAGATTGTTAGCATACGTATAAAAAATTGATCGAAAAGATTCGAACCCACGTCTCATAAATTTGCTTATTTGGAGGGTATATAATTTATATATGATTTGCTTATGTTGAAGTGCTTTATTAATAACAGATCTATAATATAATAATAAGTAAATTAAAAGAATACAACAGTCTTGTCAATGATTAAGATGGTTTCTATACTTTATACATTACTTATTTTATTACATCTTGCCACAATTTCTCCTTAAATTATAGTTTTTGCATCACCGGTAAGTGTTTATTACGGCTGCTGTTACATTACACGTAATGACTGATACGTGATGGCATGGACCGTATGTTGTTCCGGGATACCTCAATTTCAATATAAAGCTGATACGTGAGAGATTTTAATGTGAATACTTTCTAGATTGATTTAAAAATATTTGAATGTGTAGAGTTTAAAACAAGCGTCCAAGTTTTCTATTCATTTAACTTATATTAGATGGTTCTATGGAGCAGAGCACCCAAACGTTCTGCAAGAGGCTTTTAGGGTTGAGAGAGTTTTATAAATACGAGCGTAGAAGCCGGTTAAACCTCTTCGGAACAGAGTGTACGCTATTCAGAGTAATTTTTTAAAAATCAAAAAGTATTTTTTTTTCGTTAAAAATGTTATTACGTAATTTATTTGTGATTTGCATAGAAATAAAAGTCAAAAACCTTAATTCAACCGATACACGCTCTAAATAACACGTTTTTTTTTATTTGAACCAATTCATTGTGCCATCGGGTGATCGACCGTATCGACACATCCTATCGCCGTTCAGAGTTCAGTTCACACTCGACTAGCTCGGAACAATGGTAGCGGATACGATTCTGAGACAATGGATGGACGGCTTGATTGTTGGTATTCCTTAGCTGGAATGAAAGTGGATAGAATAAAACTTAATGACACGCAAAATTTGATTTTGTTATTGTAGAGAAATTATATATATATATGATATCGTGTCCACAGTCTTAGTTGTTTCATTTACCCAACGCAGGCAAATCCGCAGTTAAAAACTAGTCAGTTATGTACCTGACTTGAGGTCGTCGTGGCCCGTGGGCACAAGAGTGTGACTCTAACGCGACGGTTGTAGGTTCGATCCCCTCTCGAGGGAATGAATTATTATTAATTAATATTTTCATTTCATCCCTCGGGCAAAAGGCAAAGCAAAAATCTGGCGTTGAGTTCCGCCACTCTAAAAATCAGATCAAAGTGAAACCCCACTGAAAGTGGGTAACGTAGGATTTTAACACTAGGTACCCTCTGCCTAACCTGTGCGGGATACAGCGTGATGCAAATTTTTTTTAGCTGTATCATCCTATTACCATCTTACTAGTTTTCACGTCTTGTTACTTACTAAACATGCGTGACATATGTAATACGTACAGAGATCTCTTTTTACAGTGTAATCAATACTATTGTCGTGCGCATGCGCACGCGACGCTTCACGGCCTGGCTGCCTTAGGAGGGAAACAATGGCGAACAATAACGTCTCGTCTATTGTCTTATGCTCTAATGCCCTTAGGTATTAGGTATACGGTGTTTAGTTACGGTTATGTAGATGTATGGTTATTTTTAGAGTTCCGTATCTCAAATGGTAAAAAACGGAACCCTTATAGGATCACTTTGCTGTCTGTCTATCGATCTGTCAAGAGCATTTATCTCGAGATTACGTGGATGTATCAATCTGAGATGAATATTGTACTTCCCGTTGGCATACAATCCTGAAATTGGTACGAAACGAGTCCACCTTGCAATTGACTGATTTTTATATAACAATAAGATATATACTCATTATATTTTTCAGGCACCTTTTGCTACATTTGTCCAGTTGAAAAAAGCACACCCATCCGGCTTCTAAACATAAGTTTTAGAAGCCGGATGGGTGTGGGGCCTCGCCCGTCCTGTTATATTGTCCAAAAAATTCTATAAATTAATGACGAAGTATTCTTATTTATTATTATTTATTATATACATACACTTTTCGTCTTTGGTGGGGGGGGCAGAGAGAAGATTCGCCCACTATTTTTTCTCTCTCTCTCTCTCTCCCTAATTATAAATTGCACTAAATAAAATTAAAGTTTATTTACTGCTTTAATTGCGGTAAACAAAATTAAACTTTGAATCAGCGTTAATAGATTTTGTAGATTTCTTATTAAAGATATAATGTAATAATTAAAAATATGCAATAGCTCAATATTTCTTTGATATTATATATTTCAGATCTTGGAATTTGGAACAATATATTATTATAAAGCGTAAGGCTGTTGTGGGTTTGGTTCACACTCGAGAAAATTATATTATATATTAATATTTTCATTTCATTGCTCTGGTGTCGAGACAAAGCGCAGTGTTGAACTCCGCCAATCAACACGTCACGTCATGCCTCCAGAATTCTTAACACTAGGCTCCCTGTACCTACGAAGATGAAAAAAAATATGTACATAAGTGCATATACGATATTTTAAGTTTACGCTAAATCAGCTATCCCCGGAATAAAAACAAAGAAATGCCTATCGCTATTATAAATAATAAGATATCCCGCAAAATGCGTGAATATGAAAAAAAAAACACAAAGCCCATATAGTTCATAATGCGTTCGTATGGAAGCACTCGGCCGCGCACTCTGCGCACTCTGCGCACCGACACGTGAAATGTGCGGGTAACGACATCTCCGATTAGGATACCGACTTCTGTTCATCATTCATATGTTTTTTTTTATATTACTATATTTGTATGTATATAACGTGACGTAGTACTTCCTTTTTTAATATGTTTTATATGTTTTATTTGTTTTTAGTTGCCATGTTAGAGTGACAATGAAATAGGTTGTACCTCGGGAACAGTAAAACAGTTGAAAGTAAAGGATTTTTATAGATTACAATTGTATTAACCTTATAAATTGTGAGTATCGAAGTGTCTCAGGTTCCAGAATATCTCTCTGTCTATTCAGCTATAAAAATTGCATAATATGAGGGAAATTCTATACCAATATTCATTAAATTTATTTGTTTGAAAAGTCACTCTTCTGAAAAAATCTTTTGTATTCTATACTACAATAGGTACCTTTGGAATTATTTCAACTGTATGTTTCGATTCACGCTGTATCCCGCACACAGAAGGGTAGGCAGAGGAAATTTAGTGTTAAGACACTCCGTACCCCACTTTCTGTTGAATTCTGGCAGGCACTGGGTGTTGAGTGGCAGAACTCAACGCTGCACTTTGCCTCGAAACCAGAGCGAAGAAATGGAAATATAAACGTAAATAAATATTTCACTTCCACAAATGGGGATCGAACCCACGACCGTCGTGTCACAGTCACACCCATGTGCCGCTGTGACGTCTTTCTTTATCTTTCCTGTAATGAAATAATATAAACATAATTAATATATTACCCTGAATCAGATTTGACCTCGCAATCATTACGTTTACATCGACACGCTGTCCCACTGCACCAGGTCGGCCTCTAGCTATTTAAATTATTCTAATAAATATACTTTGTAACATTAAGGGGATTATTTAAATCCCTTTACGACAGCTTTACGCATCGACCATATGCAAGAATATCCTACTAATGTCATAAATTTAAAAGTTTGTGAAGATGGATTTTTGTTTCATATTCAAACCCACTGAACGGATTTAGATGAAACTTTAAAGTAGAATAGCTTATACATACGGAAAAAAACATGGGCTACTGTTTGTGTAAAGATTTTGTATAATTTGTTATAATATAATAATAAATTAAAGCGGACAGAGCCGCGTTTGGGTCGCTAGTGTGTCGTATAGAGTTTAATGTGCGTCTAAGCGTACCATAACTCATGGTACACCATAAAGTACTTTTTCTTATAGCTTTTACAACTGGCATTATGAAGTTATCAGTAGTTGTTCATTATCGCTGACACCTCATAAACTTTTTAACTGCATGCTTCTGAATATTTATTTTCTGTATGTATTTATGGCATATTTATGTCATATCTATGTATTGATGCGTTTTTGAAAGGGTTCAATTTTATTCTGTATTTATTATATACCTATATATATTTTTACTATGAGGTGGGGAATAGAGCTGCTGTGTGTGGGGTACAGCGTGAAACTTGTTTGAAAAAAGGAAATATATATATATCAACATTTTTCTCAGGTTAACTAGGGCTTGTGGCCTAGCCTCGGCGTGAGAAGCGCAGTGTCACATGATATGGTCACGCGTCTACCAAAGATTGAATTACAGTCGCCTATGCGATTGGTTTCTAAGTTCGCATACGTTTTATTATTGTTTGCATCTTAGAGACATCGTGGTAAAATTACAGCGTCTCAGTGCAATGATTGTGGATTCGATTCCCATGAATGGCAATGATTTTTCTTTCTTTGCTCTGGAATGCACCTCGTCAAGATTCGGTATTTAAAATGTAATATCTTACATTCGGACAGAAAACGGAGAAAAGAGACGCACACCTAATACCAGGTTATGTACTCCTCCCGTAAACTCTGTGATAAACAATAATATTGAGAAAAAGCTAATCTAAAAGCTATCTAAGCTAAAGAGTTAAAAGCATCGTAAAATGGTCAAAATGTGTATAATTTAAGTTGTATGTCAGTTATTTGACGAATCAAATTTTACAGAAATTTTCAGCCGAGTCAATTTAATTCTCTCCTTATTTGAACGCTACGGATTTTAAGGATTTATAGTATTAAAAATAATTACAATATTGATCCTAATGTAAATTTAAATATATAAATCCACCATAAAAAACCGCCTACTCGGCCTACTGAATCGCAAATCCAGTCGCAATCCAGTATGAGAAGTAACCATCACACACCCTTTACACGAGGATGTGGGATAGCGTTTACAGCTTCCGCCGACTCCTAGGGGAGACTGTGGGAAGTACACTTGACTCTTGAAACTATTTTAAGTTCCTTTGGACATTGTATGTGACACTTGTTGTGGTTTAATTATAGAGTATTGTAATTTACTCGGGTTTTTTGGTGGATATTTAGTTATGTTTTTTACATTTTTAATGTGTTATTCGGTTGGTATATTGGGTGAAACTCAACTCTGCACGATGTCTCACTTGACTTTTATCTTTCGTTAGAATAAAATAAAGGTCATCTGTTTGCCTTTTATCTACCTTCTACTAACTAATAACGTAGTCAGGAAGTTAGGACTTTAATGTTCTTAGTTCGTTGTCCAGATTTTTTTATTCGTTCCATGAAAATACTTAAAATATAATAATTTTTTAGAAGACAATAAATAATACGAACGTAGCGGGATTTAACTTGATTTGTTAAGCTTTTTGTAACGAAAATTTTATTGTCTCACAAATACACAAATTACCGTTTTAATTCCTTAAATGTTAACTCAAGCAAAGCCGGAACACACCACTTGTATGTAGATTTACGTAAATCATCTATTTTCGTACCACTTTGTGAAATGACAGGCGAATGCGTTTAATATATGCACAAATGGGCCTTCAGAGGATGCGGGATGCAACTTCCGCCTATCCACATGATGCTGTGAGAGTTGCACAATCTATTTCAGATACAATTCTATTAGGTTATATATACATATAATAAATATAGGTGTAGATATATATATATAAATAAATTTAAACTAAAATAACTGGGTGTGTTTAAGTGCATACAGTCATTGGCATAATACTGAAAAACAAAAAAAAATAAAATCGTCTGTCTGTCTGATCATCTGCTTGTCCAGCCTCATCCCTGGATCAATTAAAATCACTGAAAGGTAGAGGACAATGTGAAGCAACATTTAGACTACTTTTTATCTTGGAATTCCCTCCCGATCAGAAATTCCGCGGGTTGGAAACTATTTACACAACGAGCAAAGGCGCGGGTGGGCTGCTAGTATACTTTAAAACTAGGCGTTAGTAGAGTTGTACAAGCTTGTAACATAAGAAGTTATCCTTCCCGCTAAGGATGCGAACGCGACTTCCGCCCGTCTAGGGGAGTCTGTTAGAGCTATTCGGTTACTTGTAGGGCTTCTGTTTCGTAGATACTATTGAAATATTATTATTTTAACAGTGGTCTGTTTGGTTTATCTTAATTGACTAAAGGTAAATATAAATAAATAACTGTCACAATATAGGGCGGAGTGTTTGCGGCGTTGAGTTGTGCCACCCAATTCACTCGTTGCCACTACTGTTTGAGGGTGGTATGGTATCCAGAGAGAACCTAGTGTTAAGAGACTCCGTTTCAATTAAGATCCTTTCGTTCTCCTTTTTCCGTCGAATCATTAAGTTACGTGTTGAGTGGCGCAACTCAACACCGCGATTTGCCTTGTCATCAGAGCAAGGAAAATATGAAATATTTCATTTATGCCAGAGGGATCTAACCCACAACCGATGCAGTCACTCCCTACCTTATCTATCCCTACCCTCGTGCCACAGGCCACGACGGCCTGGGAAGAGATTCATGAAGCGAATACATAAAATATTATTATAGATTATAATAATATTTTATGTATTCGCATATACAAATACTGATTTTAAATGAAACACAAATTTTCTTTTCACCGAGCAGCCAATAATTAAAACACTTTCTTCTTTTTTTTTAGATTTTTTAATTTATTTTATTCCCTTTGCTCTCGCTCTCGAACAGTAAACAGTGACTTGCTAAAATACATTTTAATCTCAGGCTGTCATATGTAAATTGGTACATTTGAGAGGGATGCTGTATGCGGGCGCCGATTTCAAGATGTACCCAGATCGAGTAATTGGTCACCAATTTATCCTTTGCTGCTATTTATTAGTGGCGATTCGTTGCGATCTCTTTTCGGCACTTTACGTTTCTAAAGTGTCGCAGTAGTTTGAAGATGGATCCCGCATGAACCGCGCAGAGCGATGAAATAAAAATATTCCATACTTCATTTCAATGTGTGGGAATTGAACTCAGGACCGTCACATTTGCAGTCACGCCCTGTGCTGCTGTGCCATGTCGGCCTCTATAATTCATACCATAACGCTATTTATTGAGTAGCCTTTCGGCATCAGCTTTGGTCAGTTTGCCTTCCATCTTTTCAAGTGGGTGACGTACATGAGATAAGCAATTTGTTTTCTATTGATGAATTAGTATTGAATGTTGTTTATTGATTTGTAATTTTAAGTGTTTTTTTTTGTTTTATTGTTCTGCTTGTAACATTTATAAACATTATTATTTAACAAACATTATCTATTTATATATTTATATGAGTTATTTGGCATTCAAAATTGGCAGCTATCAAAATGCGCATAGTAATTTATTAACAATAATATTTATAGGTGAAATTATAAAGATTTAAATAGTAGCCAATCTTCTGTGTCTGCAGAAAATGATTACATACATTTAATTGGTTCTAAAAGGACACACGAAAGTGTTTCTTTTTGACGCTGTATAAAAATTCAAAAGGAAATTATTATTTTATTCGTTCTATTATTTAGTCATGCAACGTAGTGATGGAAGGTAGAAAACAGAGTCATGTTATTAGATTTTTCCCATCTGTTTTCTATAACACGATGAATACGCAAGACATTATTTACATAACTTCATTATTCTTATTTAGACAAAGTGCTTTAAATATAGTCATTGTTCCACACAACTATAAATCATTATTTGTATATATTTTTTTATCTACAAACAAAGTCCCAGATATAAAAACGAAACATTCATCCAAAATGCTTAAAAAGATAATTTTGGGCGCAAATCTCCCTTGGACTTGTCCAGGAGGTCGTTCGGCAGTCGCTAAATTGGGAGTTACGACTGCGCACGCGCAACGTGAAAATATATATCTATTTACAATGTGTCTCCCGCTGAGGTTCAGTTTTTGAAGTTCGCGTGTTCGTTTGTCTTTATATTTGGCTATTTTAATATTTATAGGTGGTAGTGTAGACGTTCTTTTTGTTAGGACCATAGTCAGTACAACTATTATTATATAATCAAGATTTTTGTTGAATCTACTTTTGCTGTAAAGTGAAGAAGAATAGAGACAATACAGAATATATCTATATTCCACAGCGATTACTTCAGAAAATAAACTAAATCATTCAATAAAAACGAGGCGTAAATGTCAAAACAAGTCGATCCAATTTGTTACAATAACCGTTAAATCGAAAATGGGCCTTTTTGACGTTCGAGAGGAAGGATCAATTCAAATATTTAACGTACGGAAGTGTCACTATTATCTTTCTAGTTTCAATACTGAGTATCACGCTGTATCCGATATATAACGTGGTAGACAGAGACATCGACTTCCCAACGCTCTATGTCGCATATAGCAAGGTAGGCAGAAGAAACATAGTGTTAAGACATTCTATTTTCCTCTATGTATTTGTAACATTTTGTTAAACGGAGAAGCTCAACGCTGTAACTTCCCCAAGTGGGAATCAAATCAACAACCATCGCATTTACAATCAGAATAATCAGGAACAAAGAAAATAATATTGAAAATGTTCTTATATCCTTCTACGTACAAATCAATTTTATATATTAATATTAGTAGTAATTTAGTTCTTATTTACCTTTCGGTAACGTTTTGAATTCGAGTAGAGTCATCAGACAGCACGCGCGGTAAAACGAACGTTGGTTTTCCGTTGAAGTCGATCAAGGGCTGATATTAATACTGTGTAATGTGATACACTGCGTGTTGCGTTACGGCGGTGACGACGGTTGTGGACGTTATGTAATGTATATAGTATGAGAGACTTTAGCTTTTGTAACTTTTACGTTTTATATATAAAAAACTAGCTTTGATTGTGGCGTCGCTTGAAATGAAAATAAATAAAAAAAAATCAGCTCCACTCTATATCAGAGTAGCCAGAGGGAACCTAGTCTTAAGACACTCCGTTTCCCACTTTCCGCCGAGGCCGTCGTGGCGCAAGGGCTCAAGGTGTGACTATAACGTGAAGGTTGCGAGTTCAATTCCCACCCGAGGAATTCCTATATTATACATAATATAGATATATCTTTAGTCTAATTAGATAAAAACATGAAAACTTTATACTAACTCTTGGTTCCCTCTGCTTATCCTGCTATGTGCGGGATACAGCGTGAAGCTAATAAAAATAATTGATAAGTACATTTATAAATAAAATGAAATTGTAATAATATATCATGTTCCTAGATTGTTACGTCAGATTAAACCCATTAAGAATAATATATGCAAAGTTTGATCTATTACTTTACAAAACATCATCATATCGCCCCTCATACTTAACGACTGTAACATAAGGATTTATATATTTTTGAAGCCTTCCCGCGCGATGGCTGTGAGTTCGATCCCCGCTAGCAGGAATTAATTATTTTCATTTTCTCACTCTGTTTGACGCAGCGCAGTCACTTGAATTTACGCAACTGAAATGGTCTACCGCGGCCGTGTTTCTAGACCGATACGACATGAATATCTTCAAACCTTCTGAATAAAGCGCGTCTATCTTCATCTTAAAGGCCGTCAATGCATCTGCAGCTCCTCTGATGCTACATGTCGCGGTCACGATCGTTTACCATCAGTTGACACGGATACCCTACTGAACTGAAACTTCACAGGAATATCCAATTTATGTAAAAATTATATATATGCGTAATTTGGCTACAATGAGTCAAAGCGGGCGAAGCCGCGTGTGTGTTGCTAGTT
Source organism: Heliconius aoede (assembly GCA_037355905.1). NCBI lineage: Eukaryota > Metazoa > Arthropoda > Insecta > Lepidoptera > Nymphalidae > Heliconius > Heliconius aoede. The sequence goes on from JBAIZZ010000228.1 coordinate 41,981, forward strand.
CTTTATCATCATTATGATGCCGCTTGTACCTAACGACTGTGACAAGGATTTAAATTTTTTGCAATTCCTCCTTACTTACTTGCAAGTGCATATTTAAATGCGTTACATTAATAAACGAATAAGTTACCGTGAAGATAAGATACTATATGACTTTTATAAGAATATGAAGGGGACATTTTAATTAGGTCTTGATATGGAGGCCGTTTTTATTTATTTTTTGTATACAATACTTATCGCTTGCATTTGCCTGCCTGGAACTTAAGATGTAAAATAATTAACTCTGTTTTGGTTCCAATGCCGTAAGAAATTCGAAAAATCCCTATAGATCTCATTTCTGAAAAAGAAATTATTCAAAAGTGAATTAGGTTTTGGTAGGTTTTGGTAGGTTTTGGCAACACGCTATACATCCAGAATTACGCGGAAAAGTGGAGAGCAGAGTGTCTTAAGCCTAAACTCCCTTTGCCTATTCTCTTATATACAGGATACAGCGTAAAGCTGAAAAAAAAATGAAAATAAAACGTTGTCTTTTTATTATTAATAAATTTTGTAATCTTCTATTATGTCTGTATTTACTATTAATACTTGTAATGGGATTATCGTAATTATTTCCTGTTTATACGTAATGCATCAGCATTATGTATAAACAGATAGTTGTATATATAAATATATACATATATGTTTACAAAAATAAACAATGCCAATGATAGCCATAAATTGCAAAATTAATATCCCATAGATTCTATTAGATCTAGAAATTGCAAGCATGTTCTTATAGAGTACATGATATAAAAATATTTGTATGTACATATTTTTTTTATTTCATCTTTAAAGGAGAAAAATCATTACGTACGCAGTGAACGTGGACACGACGGTTCTGGTTTCGAATCCCACTTGGGGGAATGAATAATTTAAATTTCCTTGCTTTGTTCTTTGTAATAACGTCCAACGTTAGGTTTTTGTACTCGTTGTGTTATAAAAAAAAATAAAATAAATGAAACACGTAAAGCAATCGAATAAAAGTAGATAAATTTATATTATTATAGGATAGAGACAGCTCTTGTGAGGATATCCTTGTGGAGGCTAGTTAATTAATAGTTATAATATTAGTTGTCATAACCGTTACTTTCCGGGATGAGATACATATTATTATACATATTTGTATAATAATATTGTAATGTATACAGAATAGATACAGTGGTAACTTTATAATGCATACTAACATATAACATAGTGATTTATTTATTTTTTATTTTCTCAACTTCACGCAATATCCCACACACAGCAGGGAAGGCAGAGGGCAACCTAGTGTTACGACACTCCGTTCCCCATAGAAATCTTTATATGGAAGAGACGTGAGAGATCATTGCACCATAAGTTTAGTGAAGAGGTTCTCGCTAGGAAGGAGGTAATTAGAGTCGAGTAACGGTGGCCGCTAAGTGTTGCTAATCTACACGCGATCGACTGTTCCTGATTTTGTTTGATTATGGAAATGTATGGTGTACATGGAGTTTACATTTGGGTTAATATATATATATATATTAAAAAATCAATGTAATAAATGTATATCAATGTAATAAAACCAGAAGGAGAATGATTTTGAAAAAACTTAGACTGTCAGCCTGGGCTGGGCTGCTTTAATATTTATTCAGTTTATGTTCTATTTCAATCGGTTTCTAAATAATTTTTTGTTACACAGAAAGATAGGCAAAGGGAACCTAGTGTTGAGACATTTATTAACATGATTAGTGGAGAAGCTTCCGCCCTCGAGCGATAATTTACACTGTAATTAGATATGAGCACTCCTACATACATACAGACGTATTGAAACTGTCAATCAGGTCACTTCGCGGGAAGGCAGGCTCACTTGAAGTGGCGACGTGTTTGACAAACATCCGCCTCTACCAATAACATTGTGCGCAATCCGGCCAAAACTTCCAGCAATTTTTGCTTACATTTACCTATCTATACATTATATATTTGTTTTTAGTGTTGATATACTGTTTTAGGTGAAACTTTACCTATATGACGAAAATAAAAACTTTTTTTTATAAATTAAAGACAGGCAAACGAAGTAGTAGTTCACCCGATGTTAAGTAATCATAAATAAAGTTTTAATACATTTCTTGATTCGTCCTTTAAAAGAAAGAAGAAAACGATTTCCCAGGCAGTTGAACTGACACAAGAACCCACCAGGTGGTGATCTGATACCGTTAAATAAACTTTCATGATTTCTTTAACTGTAGAAAATTCGTAACCATGCAGCCCCGTGGTGCACAGCCGCCGACTCTAAACTCACACCGTGGAATGAAAATGTCAATTAACACGAAATGTCACGAAAATTGAAAAATGGGAAATAGAATGTCTGATTGCGAGGTTCCTTCTGTCAACCCATCTACAGCGTAGAGCTAAATAATGTATAATAAAATAGAAAGATGATTCATAACAAACTTTTATATGACATACGGTGAGATTTCAAATAATGTTAGTAGTTCATGAGAACGAGGTCTTGAGCATTGTTTTCATAATACACTTTTCACTTTACTAGGTACCTACTTGTCATACTTGAACTGCAGTGTCTTAATGCTAGGTTCCCTACGCCTACCCTGCTATATACAGGATACAGTAAAAGAAACATGGAATCATCCATGGTCAATTAGGACAACGCGCGGTGGCCACTCAGCACACTGTCTCTCATGTCGCTAAGTTGTCTGCCTTCGCTTGACTGCTTGTTTCAGTTAGTTTTTTTGCCATTCTAAAACATATTTTTTTCAGTTCAGTTAAATTTATAAACAGAAAATGTTTAAAAACCTGAAAATACATAAAACAGCAAAGTAGCTATAGGTATACTGTATCTGATGCGATGTTTATAAATTCATTGCAAGTCGACACGAGGACGTTGAAGTATCATAATAATTAGAAGTGTGAATTGATTTATTATTGTTTGGGTTATCATCACCACTCTTCGAACGGTACTGTAACTCGATATTGATCGATTTCCATTGAGCACAGATGTTTGTTAGCCTTGTGGGCCAGTGGAACAGCGTTTGACTGTAAACGCGATTGAGGGTTCGACTCCCACTCCGTAGGACGAACTTCTGCTCTAATATTTTATTATTTTAATTTTCCAGCTCTGATCCGACTATACGGAAAAAAACTGTAAATCTTCTTTTATAATCTTACTAAGTTTAAATTAACTTATAAGGTTGAATTTAAATTTACGACGAGAGAATTAAGAGAATCCAAAGCTTTGATTTTTTTAAATCTCAAATACAAATTGTAGGTGAAAAAAAATTCAAAATTTAGGTACTTAATTATATTGTTGTATTGAAATGTGACTTTTCGTAATTAATATATAAATATAACGATTTTAACATAAGTTATTACCAAATTTTCTCTAATCCACCCAGAATCTAATCATGGATATATATATTTTTTGTTTATTACAGACTACCTCACCACACCAAAGATGATCAGACCTGCCAACCCACGTGTCAGGAGACGACTGTTTGCAGCAGACGAGCTCACTGACGAGGCAAAAATCGATAACGTAGCGAATGTAATCCAAGAATTGATAACAAGAGATAGAATCGAGAAATCGCGTAAATGGAATTTTGATTTTGAAAAAGAACAGCCTTTAGAAGGAGCCTATGACTGGTTTAAGAAGGATGATACTGAATGGATCGGAATGAAGCCTGAAGAAAAGGAAATGTCATTGAAAGATGCAAATGAAGCAACTCCTAAATCCAGCGATGGAGACGCTGTGCTAACTTTGAAGAAACGGAGAAGGAACACTGGGAATATTCCAGATAGGGCAGTCAAGCGTAGGCTTAGTTTTCATTAGTCAGTTCTAATTATTAGTTCTATTGTATGGGCTTATAAAATTTAAGGTTTAAATGGTAAGAAAATATGGTTTGAATGGTATAATCGATTAGTGTGAATGGTAATCAAGAATATAAAGCTTTAAATTAAGATAAGATTAGAATGGAAGTTATTGATAATATTGAAAGTTTTACTTCTTAACACAATTTAAATTTTCACTGTTTACCTATTTTCCTGAAAGACTTCCTGAAAAACCTTAGAATACATTTTATAATTTTATATATGGACAACATGAAAGGTACATACGAGGATAAATTGAAATTCCTTCGACGTGATTTATCACTTATGGAAGACATCAAGTCATCAACACAATGTAAACGGTTACGGCAGAAAAAATATACCGTTTCTTACTGTAATCGTTATCGTTACACTTTTATATAACACAATGGAACTAATGGTTTTCGCGTGCAATCACTAAGAGTTACAATGTGCCACAATTTGATAATATTTATTTTTAATTTACATAGTTTGTAAAAATTATTTATTTTATAATACGCTTTAGAAATATTTATACGATTAGTCATTTACTTTTTTTCGGCGTGTTTTCGACCTGTATTTTTTTTCTAAAAGACTGTTTATAGTTTAGAAATTTAGTCTCGTATTTATTATTAGATTTAATTTTGTAAATATTTTGATTTATGTAACGATTCCGCTACATACATCACAAGTTATTTTTCGTGATAGATCGATCGACAGCCGTATTTATATCAAAAATGAATTGCGACATTCCAGGAAAGTATATGGAAAAGACAATTAATAATTATGAAAAATAATTTATGTGTATATATTTAAAATTTATTAATTATATAGTTATTTGAATTTAACATGATTGATTAACTTAACTCTAAAACTATTGTACAAAAATTAATAAAGCTAACTATGAGACGTTAAAACGCCGAGATTATGTCTGTATATCCGTATAAAAGAAAGAAACTCTGCTGCCATAAAATTAAACGTTCATTCAATGTTGAGAGGAAATAGCAGCATTCCGTGGATTCACCTGCTGGCTATCACGTTGCAGGATGAGGACCCCAGAACTGTGAGTGGAACTTACGACCCATCAGGTATAAGAGTCCTCTTTAAACTGATAAAAATAATCCACTCGATTTTCATTTTACTGTGCCATTTCTTTAGAAGCATTAATATTAGATTAGATAACAGATATATCAAACGGCTATAAGCTGTAGTGTAGTTATATAGTTATTGACACTTGACCAATATTTAACAAATTGGAATAAATAATCGTGTACTATGGCCGTGGGTTCAAATTTATTTAATAATAATAATAATAATATTTATTTATTTCAAGAATTAACAAAAACCGCAAGCATATTCATTTAATATTATGTCTATATATGAGACTTGCAAATTCTAAAATTCTGATCTCTATATTAACCTTTTTGTAGTTAAGTAGCGTTTTTTTTTTTCGAAGGACGATTATGATCACCGATTGTATTTAAAATTATAAGTCATTTAGTAGTGAGACTTAGTATTTAATTGGGTTTCTTCTTTTTTCTTCTTCTTTTTAGTTGTAATTTTCAAAAAACTAAATGACTTTTATATGAAAAGATATTTTAAATTAGTTTTAGTGGTGATATTTTAGTTTAATCCTGTTATTAAAGAAATACTTTTTTCCAACAGTACTTCAAAAAATGTTTCTTGAAATATTTATTTCTTAAAACACTTTAATTGAATGCAACATTGACGTAATTGTACAAATTAAAAAAAATAAGTTAAGTATGTCAATGTATGTGAAAACTTTAAATACGAGTATATCTCTTGCAGTTCAAAACGACTACCCAATTTCTTTTTAATTTCCGAAAAAAATGTATAATAAGTACCTGAATTATATCTGAAATAAATATTTTTCCACTTTATACAAATTTACTATCACAAGAAATAATATAATATTTAATATACTTATTTACGGCACAATCACAAGATTAACTAAAAATTTACATATAATTATGGAGTTAATTGCATTCTATTTTAATTATAATAACAGCAAAAATCCTGATAACCGTCTTAAAATATCTTTATGGCATTAATTAATAGTATACTTCGATGACTCGACGACATATTAGATTATATACATATAGTGAAATTCTGGTTTTTCTCGTTCCTGTAATATCGTTGTTATAGTTGTGAAGATGTGAGATCATAAATCACAAGTTTCGAGATAATCTATAAAGAGATATGTATCTCTCTTCCCTTACTGAATTTGTTGATGCCGTAATGTTTTTGTCGGGTTATTAAAAAAAAAGAAAAAAATATAATTTACATATTTTTTATTACTTTACTTTTAATATGTGGGTTAACTCTCTTCATCACCAAATCAAATATAATACCTTTTATAAAGATTGCTTTTAAGGCACAGGTTCAAATAAAAAAAAAAGGCACGTTTGATTTTTTTTATATATTAAATTACGATATATTTATTGATTTTACCATAATTCACTAATATACCTGTATAGATCAATTATTCAAAACAGCTGTATCCAAAGTATTTTTTTAAGTCTAGCAATTTGTTTCTTTACTGTACTTATTCCTTGACGGAGTAAAAGTTTTAATAATATTAGTGATATTTTAAATTATTTAGTGAGTATATGTATCTAATATAAGCTAACGTATTTTTTTTATTTATTTTAATTGGTTTCTTTTGAATAAATTATTGTACTGTATTATAAATCTTAGTTGGTTTTATTTGTTGTCCTTAGTTATTTCTAAGCTAATAATGGGAAGAAATATATTAATAAAAAAAACTTATAAATGGATTATCTATTCATTGAGGTTTTTTGTTTAGGGGAAAAAATAATTAAATTCTATCAAATTATGTATTCAGGCCAAATTGTGGCTCAGCAGCACAGCGTCTTACTGTAAGAATATAGTGGGTTCAATTCCCACTGAATTGTTAGTCAGTTTTATTTAAATATTCAATGAGTCGTTATCCTACTGTGCTGCGATGTATTGGATAGACTGTACTATATACATATATTTCCATATTTTTTGTTCCACTATACATATATTGTTGAAAACTTTAATAGAATATAAAAATACGATGTATTCGATAGAGTATGGTTATGACTGGCGATCAGAAAGCACCTTGTTTAGATAGCTTGCTAGGATATTTACCGCATACAACACTAGTTAACAAGTAGCTTTTTTTATAGCTTATATTTAAAAATTATATCACTTATTGTTTTGTCCGTCTGTTGGTAAAATTTTAATTATTTTCTGTTGTATGTGGTTATGGGTTCGATTTCCACGAAGTTATAAGCTTGAAATGGCTGGTGAATTGGAAACGAAAGTTTTTTAACAATTTTTTTATATTATTTCCTGCGAGAGATGTATGAAAATAAAAAAAAGAGTGAGAAATAGAGCGTCATTTATTAAATGTAATTTGTCACGTCAAAGTTGGCAGTTCCTCTTCCCTCCATCCGACAATGCCCCACTGGTTTAGCGTCAATTGTATGTCATAAAATATTATTATAATAGATTGTCACCCCGGGTCAAGTACTCGTATATTAGACTACTATCTATTAAAATCAAAACCAAAAATTGTTCAAATAAATAGATTTTGGGTAATTTAGATCGACTATATCCAAAGTTGAAACCTAGAAATGCAAGTATTGACGAAATTAATAGAAAATTTAAAAAAAAAATGTATATCTCTCAAAAAGTAGCCAAATCAAATATTAATTATACAAGAATCTAAAGACGCATATAATACATATATATAATATATGTATATGTCTACAGTCTACATAAGTGATGTTCCACTCGAGTACTCACAATCGATCCTCCCCATCGTTTATCAGTCGGATACCCTCTAAATAAATCGTCAGTTTTTATATCTTCGCCCAAAAGATTTGTCCCGGGTACTGGAGCGTGGCCAGGATTTCCTTTAATATTACTATGCATGAGATTCAGTTTTCGTTGTGTTATTTGTATTATTTACCCCGTTTTCGGAAACGGGAAGGATTGATACGAGAATGCATCTAATTTGAATATAGCTACTAAATATTTAAACAAAATTTTTTGTAAGAGCTTGTTGTCATTTCTAGATTCTATCTGTAAGTGGAACGGTTCTGGGTTACATGGGCGGTATTATTTTTTTTACAAGGTGCGGCGTTGAGTTCCGCCACTTTACATATAATTAATTGTTTAATAAAAAACAGTACTGAATAAAAACAGTGAAGTTGTATAACAAAACATGTTTAATAACTTTTTTTTAGCTATTTTTTCCGCAAATATGCAGTGCAGATCCTGGATCCAGGTTCTAATCAGACCCGCCTTCCGACAGAAATGGAAATATTAGTATGGAGATACACCTATATTTTCCAAGTGGAGCTCGAACCCACTGCACCACAAAGGACTATATTGATAACAAATCCTTTTGCATACAAAAATTTCGCACAATTTTTGCACATATATTATAAACGCAACGGTTAGATTGCATAAGTTAACTAACAATATAACGTTTCATGCTTGCCCACTACACTTCCTCGAGAGCTCCATTAGGCCAGTAGTTAATTGCGATATCGATCTCGAAGTCGCAGATTCATATACTTTCGTTGTTCGCAGTCAGGAGTTGCGCCACATGCTCAGTGGCCGTGACGCTCAGATTGCATCGCTTTCTGTTGCATCGCAGGTTTAGTTCCCACGAGGTGAAATTGAATTACTGTATATTGATGTTTCCGTTGAATATATGTACATATTCATTTACATTGAGTTTATCTACGGATATGCCACTATGAGATACGTACGTCTCAATTTTGTGAGAGTATTTTGGTCAAGAGTTTAGTCCATATTAGATGGAGTTCACAAATTAGTAAAGACTTGGGTGATCTATCTACTAAACTACGCATTTATCGAAAGAAATTAATATAATTAATTCTATCTTTATCTATCGTAATCTAAACTTTTAATTTAAAAGTAAAAGCAAAAAAGAAATTCACAAATTACAAGAAGTTATACCAAAAAAAAACTTGTAGAAGAAATATAACCTAAACTGGAAACGGATGTCCGTAGGTAGTTGCGGCTACTAAGGCTTCATCATATTAAAAAAGTGTAGAACTCGATAGTGTTTTCACTGACCAGCTGTCACTTTGAACGAGCTTCCTTCCTTTATGCAAATGTGAATGAATATCAAATTTTGCGGAAATCACGCAGTGTTAGGTTAAATTCGCTCCCGTTTCTTATGAAGTCATGTCGTTATGGGACCACTTTTGACTATAAACGTGATAGTTGTGGGTTCGATTCACACCCGAAAAAATTTTTTCAATTACTTGCTCTGGTAATAAGATAAAGAGCAATGTGTGCGTTCCGCCAGTCAGTATACACAATTTTTTGACTATTAGGCGATGCGGGGGGAAAGAAGTGGAGGAGGAGGACGAGAACTTTAGTACTTATCGTGTCTACAACACTTTTTTAAGTAGGTATATAAACATTATTTTAATTTAAGGTTTAAATTTTTCGTGGCAACAGCGTACGGGTGACGACTGTGTTGTAGTGTGATGAGGCTTAGAGGAGTGACTGAACTAACGGCCCAAGTGTAGGTTTAAGCTCAACTCTCTCATTACATGAAAAAAAGCGAAATCATATTGATAGTTTTTTTTAAATGAAGATAATAAATAAGAAAAAAGAAATAAAGAACAAATTGTTGTAACACTATTCTCTCTGCACATAATCTGCTAAATACGAGAAATATGTGAAGCTACAAAAATAGTCAACAAGGCCGTACAAAAAGGCCACCCATCCACTTAAGTAGAACCTAAACTATTATGGGATACCGTTATCAGTTTATAAAGCCCTAAATCAATTGAAGCCAGCTCTACCGCTGGTGGGGGATATAATTGAATATTTTACTCTGACGCAGCCAATGTAAAACAAATAAAAGTTTATTTTACGACGCCTTTTACTGTATCTGATTAGTTTTATGCTGGCACGAAAGTAATATGGGGTTAGAATTGGAAAGTCGTGGATTTTGTTTAATAAATGTCGATCTGGTGACCGTCGTGATGCCGTGGGAGCGTATAACGGCGTCATCTCCGCTCTGGTAAGATAAACCTGCGACAGTTTCTGGTCGACACGACATGGAAACCTTCATAAAACGATTCTTTCTCCACCTTAAAGACCAGCAAGGCACCAACTGTGGTGTTGAAATAGGTTGTGGACGGTGATGATCACTTACCCCCATGTGACACGTATGCTCGTTTGCCTTATGCTTTGAATAAAAAAAAGACAAAGTGCACCGTTGAGTATCGCCATCACCACATGTAATGTCTCGAAATTTGGCAGAAAATTACTAGGTTTCCTCAAGGACGAAACGTAAAAATATTTTAAATAATTATACTATTTTAACAAGAATGGATTAAAACTTACTGCTAAATTGAATAATATAAAATATTACAAAACTATCCTTTTCAAATACTTATGAATTTAATTATTTAATTCAGAAAAAAAACACAAATATTGTAACAAACTATTCCGCTGACGGAACCCGCATTAACCCTTAAAGCATATCAAATCGATTCTCTCGAACTACCCCCAAAATGGGATAATCTACGAATTTACCATAAAAGACGTGCGTGACAGATGGAGATCGATGGACCAGGGAGAATGTGTGATCGAGAATCATCTATATTTAATATTTAGAAGGTTAAGTTAGGTTAGGTTAAATATCACTAGGCTTTTATGTAGCAGAGGCACATCGTGTGACTGTAAGAGTGACTTAAAATTACCTTATATAATTAACAATCATATCTTTAAAAACGTCTTGCCACCTAACACATTAAAATCAATTCGATTGTTGATATTTTTTTTACTATTACGAAAAAACCCTTCGAAAAACACTCAAATAAAAAAAAAAATCTTCCATCTCAAGGTAGAGTATGGAGTCTACACATGTGCAAACTAATAATCTTGTTATGGTCCACACTTAATGCCTTTTGTGATACTCTCTTTTGTGACACAAGTGGGTAACGATTTAGCTATATATCAAAACGTTGGTATGTGAAGATGTTTAGTCATTTCACTATTTTTTTTTCATTTCACGTGGTTTTACACAATTTTTTTGCGTTAAGTTCAAAATGTACAGTAACATTAGCCAGATGGAGTTACCCGACACCGTGGTGCGTGGCGTGGCAGGTTTTTGCAATCGTTTTTGTGTAACCATTTGGTTTTCGCCATGATTAATGGTTCACCATAAGTTTGTTGTTTTAAGAGCTGTGGCAGGTTAAAGATAAAAAATGGATTGTAGTTAAGAAATAGGGACGGAAAGAATTAAAGTCATTATAGTACAGTGTGATAGCGTCCATTTAAGAATGTGAACGTGATAGTTCCTGGTTTGATTCCTTCTTAGGGGATTAAAATGTCTTCATTTATCAGATTTGGTAAATACAGCGTTGATTACATCGAATCGTAATTCAATAGAAAAATGACAGTTACTAAGTTTTTTCTATAAATCTCCTCAACGGGGCACTTGCGTGAAATTAAAAGAAAAATATTAGAATTGTCTATGAACATTTTAAAATATTAGGTACACGCTACTTACTTTTTTAATTTAAATGATACCAACTGATAAATAATAATGAAAAAATAATAATACAATATTGAAGTCTTTTTCTTCTTTTGAACGCTAGCGTCATCTAGTATCAAGTAGAATACTCTAAGGACAACAACACACTAAGAACTAATATTTTTTGTTTATTTATACTAAATACTGGTGTTAATGTAAAACATTTTAAAGTGCCATTAATTTATATATGAAACAATTAATTAATAGTTTAATAAAAGCTATTTTTATTATAATCGATTAATTTAAGCGAATATTTCTTTACACAAACATTTTTTTATTATACTTACATGAAATTTGTACGCAGCAGGACATGAATTCACACCCGTTGAAAGTAGTAGAACAATGGGGATGTCCATTGTAAAATTATCACCATATTGTCAACAGATTGACATTTTTGCAACATTTTTTTATTAATAAATGTTACAACCCCTATATTATAGACATTATAGTCAAATTATTAAAGAATACACCCGTATTAGTGAAGATGTAACCGAGGGTACTGTAGGAAGGGTTTAGAGTAAAAAAGGGCTGTGATTTTATTGATTAGACTAATTCATTAAAGATAAAGCACGCGGGCATATGGGTACTTGTCCGTACATGGCCTACAGCCGTTGTTGCTCGAAAACGTTCCCACGACAGATTTAGGCGGTCATAGTATAAAACTTAGGTTTTTTTTTTATTATTCATGTCCGCTGTAGCTAGGACATATATAATATTAGCTTCACGCTGTGTCCCGCACACAGCAGGGCAGGCAGGAACCTAAGTGTTAAGACACTCCGTTCCCCACTTTCTGCCGTAATCTGGAGAGTTGCGTGTTGAGTGGCAGAACTCAACGCCCCGCTTTACCTCAACACCAGACCGAAGAAATGGAAATATAAACGTAAATAAATATTTCACTTCCTCGAGTGGGAATCGAACCCACAACCGGCGTTACAGTCACACCCTTGTGCCGCTGCACCACGACGGCTCTTAATTTAATCTGACTACAATACGTCAAATTACAAATACTAAATTAGTACTTAGGTTTTAATAGAGTTTAATTCTACGAGCGGAACGTACTGTATCCTATACACAGGCTACCTGCCAATTATCGTTACACAAGCTTACTATCAACTCGGAAGTCACTGGTTCGATACCTGTACTCGGCATTATAATTGATGGCATAAATTCCTCGTTCAACATTTAAAAAGAAAGAAAAATAAGAAAGAAAGATATTTTTTTTTTAATGAATGTTAAATTTATTACCCCATATAAAGGATATTAATAACATTTAAAATAATTAGAATATTTTATCGACAAGATATTTTAATCCAGGCCAGTCCTGGCTCAGGGCCATAAGTATGCGACTGTAAACGTAAAAATTTGTGGGTTCTATGCCCACCCGAGGAAATAAAATATTTAACATTTTCATTTTTTCGCTCTGATAACGAGACTTTCTTCTGCAACAAAATCTTGGCGAAGCTAAGAGCAGAAATAAAAATCTTTCCTCAAGTTGGAGTTGAACCTGCATTCAGCATATAGTGAGATATTGTTTTATTTATGCCTTGACGGTCACGATAGTGATAGTTCCGTAACCCTTTACAAGTATAATCAGAAGCATGTGTTTCATTTTAATGAGCTTTTAAGCTGCGTCATTATTAACAATAGACAGATGTGGGCTTTTTTGAAAACAATAAAAATAACAAAAAATCAATTTATTACAAGAGTAGAATGCTTTATTAACTTTAATTAGCGTATTATTTAGGTTCACATTTAATTCCTAGCGGAGTAGCTAAAGGAACGTCAAACGAGCTTTCGTCTTTTTTAATAACTTAAGGTGCAGTGTTGAGTTCCACCACTCAAGACGCAATGTCATGAAAATTGGGAGGAAATTGGCTATCGTAGTATCTTAACACTAGGTTCCTTCTACATACCTTGTTATATGCGAGATGCAGTAATATATAAATTAAAATAAAAGAAACATAACCTTAATATATACAAAAATAGTTTGTTAGTTAAAAAAATATAATATATAACTAAAATCATCTTCCACAATAAAAAATATAAAGAATCATTAAAATAAATACACATTTTTGTTTTAAATATAAACACGTAGATAATAACAATTAGCTGCAATTCTGTTATCGGTGCCACTGCACACTGCACTTCGTAGTGCACGGGCAGACATAGGGGCGGGGTGCGGCAGTTGGCGATGATATCTACGCCTATCCGTACACGCGTGATGTACGCGGTTACTATCTAATTTTGGTTAAGGCGAAGGTAGGAAATATTTTAACACAAAAAAAAACGACTTCGAATAGTAAACTAAAAAGCTTTGTCGAGCACATACTCAATGAAAATGTGAGAGTTATATGATTTTCTCGTGGATAAAATTGTTAGAATTAACTTAGAATTAAAATGAGACGGGCGACACGGGCAGCATCGGCTTCCAAATAAGAGAAATCAGCTTCACGCTGTATCCCGCTCACAGTCGGGTAGGCAGAAGGAACCTTGTTAATGCACTCTGTTCCCCACTTTCTGCCGAAATCTGGAGGCATTGCGTGTTGGATGACAGAAGGTCGACTCGAGGTAGGCTTATTTTCACATGGAGTACGTTACGTAAGCCGAACTTATGTCTATTACTAACTATCTATTAGAAAGCTATTCAATACAATAAAAATCTATTCAAACCAGTAACTCCTGAGATTAACGTGTTCTACCATACAAACTATCGACCTTCACTATATTAGTGTATTTAATTTATAACATTTTTAAAGTATGTTATATGTAAAAGTCTGTTCATAAAAAAAATGTTTTGTAATATTTTATTTTCTTCTATTATATATTTCACATCTACTCCTTAAATAATGGAACGTGTCTAACTCGACGCGGGTAGAGCCTCCCGCAGAGGCCAAGGTGCGTAAAGTTAACAAACGGTGTAAATTTATGCAAAGACACTGATACTCGATAGAACACGAATATACTCAGTATTTTTTTAATGTCACTACACTTTTAGTCACACACTTTTACTAGTGATACATAGGTATGCCTCCAGAATTCGAATGAAATTGGGGAAAGGAGTGTCTTAACACTAGGTTCCCTCTGCCTACCCTACTGTGTACGGGATACAGCGTGAAGTTGAATTACAATACAACTTATAAGTTAATAACAAACAGCAATGCTGTAAATGAAAATTGTTTTCTATAATATTATCAATCTATTATAGTACCCGCTATCTTTTTTCACCAAGTTCACTTAAATATAGAAAAACTTTTTACTTGCATATAACCAATTTTTCAGAGTAATTTACAATATGTTACCAAATTGCCGTCGGGCATTGTATGCAGATGCGGCGCGTGCGCAGCGTATAATTTGACACTTTACTTGCATAGAAAATGTTAATTTCTTCATTTTTTTCCGATTATATCGCCACATTTAAAAATGTATTTTTGACGCATCCATTGAAACGATCGTTTGATAATATACATTTTTTTTTACAAATTAGTTTTTACTGCTATATTATTCTTTTTTATATAGTTTTTTAGTAGCTTTACTTTATGTAGTCTTATGTAAACTTACAAATAATCTCGATTCGAGTACAATATGTTTGAAAAAGATTTTTCCTTTTTAGCTAAACCACATATTTGTATATAAACGAAAACCAAGTGGAAAAGTTAGTGGTAGTGTTTGAAAAAATATGTTTATGTTAAAACAATTTATTTTTTTAAATAAATACAATATAAAGATATTTGTTTATATATATTCAAAGAACCAGCACAAAAACATGACAAACTGATGACTTTAGCAAAAATATTCATTTAAAAAGTAAGTTAACTTTAACACATTTATTTTACACACGACAGTAATTATAATTTCACGATAATCAAATAAGGATCGGTGGTGCTACGCTCAGGGTACATTAGACATCTGGGTCGAATTTCATGCTTATTTTCTTAATTATGGCCATAATATAACTTTTGGGGACAAGATGGTTTGAAGGCAAAAAGTTTACATTTATTTTAATTAGTCGTGGGTTTGATAATCCGTTAGGGATAAGGCTTGAAGCTAGAAAAAATATTATTTGAATATAATACAAGATAATTATAAATTTTTTATAGTTTTAAATTTTCATTGAATAGAGCGACTGTTGAGTTTCTTGGCAGTTATTTTCAGCAGGACTCCCGTCATATTCAGTGGTAGGTTTATTACTGTGTTGTAATATAGTGTCTAAAATAAAGTCTATCCTGCCTAATATTAGATATAAGAGAGGATATGTTATTGTCAAATTTAAGAATACAGATACTAAGCCATTAGGCAGAGCCGTACTGACAAACTGACAAACAGACTGACCGAAATACGAAGTAGTAGAAGTAGTACCAGAAATGGAAGAAGCAAATGAAATTGTGGGCTACCACTAGTATTTAGTACCTATTTGTTTTATGAAAGCGGTTGAAATAAGATCATTTGATATGCGCGCGTGCTCGACCTCCGCCTAATTAATTCAGCGTCCAGGTGCCAGATGGGCGGCAGATGGGCACCACGCATATACGACTATATGTATGCAGAGCTGACGTGTGGTTATATCGGATATGTTTTAACATATTTTAAACGTAAGTCACCGTTATACATCATTATTTTGTGTTTTTGAGGGTTAAAAAGGAAATTAAATTAAGATAATTCAAAATTTTAGATATGTTTATATGAAGATCTTTGTAGTAGAATTGTTGATGATTATTTACTTAGGTATTTGTTGATGTCATTTTATTTACATATATTTTGTCGTATAAAGTAGATAACGAAGCAGACTTATTAATAGATCTACTACATACATTCATATTCATAATGCTTGGCTATATTGAAATTATTTTCTCTCTGCAATCTTATTAGAGAAAGCGTGTAATTCATTGTATTGTACTCCGTATGTAACATTAAATTTTCATATTAAAATTACTATAATGAGATGAATCTCAGTAGGGATAAATTTCTTTAATTTCCCTGCACGCGCAGAACGGATTCTGGACGCTCGGTGAGTTTTACCACTGAACAACGTCTCGAATTCGATCGGAAGGGCAAGAAATATCTTGACACTATAGGAAAGAGAACACTCTGCCACGCCTGACTGATAATTATATATGAGATAAGTAACGTATAAGTGGTTTATGGCTCACGGCAGGGTTCAGAGGGTAGATCGGTAATTAACAAAATTACAATGATAGCTTCCATAAAATTATTAATATCTTTATCTTGTATCTAAGACAATGGGGTCACTCCCTTTCCAGGTGGTTACTTTACTTTAAACAGATGGTGTAGACTTCCAATTGCATAGAATAGAATATTCTATATTATCATATATTTATGAACGTAAAATTGGATCCATTTTGAAGGTTAACAAAATAAAAGAATTTCTTTCTAATTATTATTTTGTGTTAAAAATAAGGTAAAATATTTTCATTTTATTTAAATATATTTTAATATTCTATTAAGCATATAAATTTATATTATATAAAATATAAAATTATTTAAATTCGGCACAAAAAAAATTTAAAAAATTATAACAAAAATATGAAAATTGAATATTTATTATTTTGGTTAATTGATTGCTCTTATTAATGCGTACCTTATACATTTGTAACTCTACATAAAGGTGTCTTTATACGGTCTTACGTACGGAATAGGGTTGAATGAAATTACCTTTTTTCCAATTAAATAAGCACCTGGGCCGTGCCGTACCAAGACGTTGGGGGCTCTCAATAAATTACAGCCCAACGATCTTTGACCACCTTTCAAGTGGACCATTTTCACAGTAAATCCAGCTTAAATAGCTATATGATAATTCTCGATCAGTTTTTTTTGTCTGTCAGATTTACACTGTATCCTGGTATGTACCAGGGTAGGTAGAGAGAAACTGTCTCTCTCTCCAGTTTTCGCTCGAATTCGATGTTACATATTTTGAATGACGAAACTCACTAATATTTATTTAAAAAAATCTGCTTCACGCTGTATCCCGTACACAGTAGGGTAGGCAGAGTGAATCTAGTGTTAAGCCAGTCCGTTTCCCACTTTCCGCCGAATTCTGAAGGCATTGCCTGTTGAGTTGCGGAACTCAACGCCACGCTTTGTTCACAAGTGCCTGTGGGTGTATGTTTATTTTTTTATTTAGGGGAGAAATAAAGAGGAAATTTAGTTCGTTTATTACGGTTTCTTTAAAAGCAAGTATTTCAAGAAGCGTTTTGCATATATTCGTTTATTGCGCCATCTGTTATCGGATAGGGAAACTATTAATTTTTAATTGCATTAATCACTTATCAGGAAGGGTTCCAGGGAGGTCTTTAATACACTGACTTGAGCTTTAAAGTTATCTTTTTGTATAGGTGATGAAAGTACAGATTCTGTTATACAAACATTATGAGTGGACACCAGATTATTCTGGGCACAGACCGCCCGACCCAGGAAACATATATAAACATATATAAAGTATTACTTCGCTAATTATAGTATAAACAGATATTTATTATGTATTTTTTTTTTAAATTTTAATATTTATAAAAAAAAATACTTTACCTCTAAATTCTTTATAGAAATCAAATAACTAACATTATAAATGATAAATACTTTATAATATTCTTTTCAATACATGAAGAGTGCAGATGTACATACAAGCTGGTATGACAATGGTCAATCAGCGCGTGCTCGCCCCAACATAATTCATCTTTTTGTTGACGCGACCATTATACTTATTACATATAAAATAACTTTCAATAAGTATCTTATCCGAGGATGGTTCAAAGTTCAAACTCCGCTATGGTTACATTTTTGTACGTTTTCTAAAAATGTATTTCTTTTTCTTTTATTCTATTACGTGGAAATTATTCCATATATTGATAAATTATTAAATGTATATTTTTTAGTTTTTTGTTAGTTACACATCTATCATATATAACAGGATAGTAAGGAAGAATCTAGTGGTAAAACGTACCGTTCTCTAAATTTTGTCGAATCTTGAGATGTCTCTCTGTTTCTTCTCTCTGTTCTCTGTTGTACAATAGTTTATTTTCAACTTTTTCCATCTTTTATTATTTTCCCAGATTACAATACAATACATACATACAATAGCCATCATAAATTAACAAAATCAAGTTTTAAATAACTAAAACGAATATTTTTCTTTTTGCTTGTTTTGCATATAAATGTGTTAAAAATGACTCCTAATTGGTCAATTGTTGTTTGTGGTTCTTTTAAACACCTTTTGTGTGCTTGGCACGAGTGATACACAAACGTTGCTCTTTGTTAAACAAAACAATTGAGAAATTAAAATGAAAAAAAAAACTGGTTAAGTGCGAGTCAGTCTCGCTCACTGTGGGTTCCGAAGTGCAAACTATAAAAGTTGACAAACTTAAATTTAGAAATTTATTCGAATGAATTTCAATTAGAGCTTAAAATTGAATTTAAAAGCTTTTAAACTCTAATTGAAATTATTGGGGCTGTCGTGGCGCAGTTGCACAAGGGTGCCGCCCGTAAACGCGACGGTTGTGGGTTCGATTCCCACTCGAGGAAGTGAAATATTTCTTTACGTTTATATTTCCATTTTTCTTCGCTCTGTTGTCGAGGCAAAGCGCGGCGTTGAGTTCTGCCACTCAACACGCAATGCCTCCAGAATTCGGCAGAAAGTGGGGAACGGAGTGTGTTAACACTAGGTTCCTTCTGCCACCCTGCTATGTGCAGGATACAGCGTGAAGCTGATCATTTAAATGTAATAATACAAAATGAAATACTAAATGTAGGGGGTTACACTTACACTCGTCCCCTATAATATATTGATTGATGCGCAGATTGTCCAGATTTCGTAAACAACATAAAATCACAATATTTATATGTATTAGATATGTTTTTATATTATTAGATATGTATTATATAACTTAAAACATACGATGCTATACAAGTGACGCGCTAGTGACACACGCCAAATACTCTGTGACGCAGAAACAAACGAAATCCGGAACATGTCGCAACAAGTCTCGCTTAGGCTTCACGCATATCCGAAAATATCCGAAAATTTTATAACGGATTTGCCTCAACAACTCAATAAAATTATTATTTTTAATTAAATTCACTTTAAATGTTATTTCTAATTTTATTTGTTAAAAGATCTAAATTAATTAATTTTGAATTTATTCTCAGTATTTCTAAATAAATATAAGATCCGATACAAGAACCATATTCAAAAATGGAACTACTGTTTCCAATTAAATTTACATTAAATGTTACCTCCAATTCCATTCGTTAAAAGATCTAAATTAATTAATTTTGAATTTATTCTCAATATTTCTTAACCAATTATTATCGACGCCGACATATATTTTGTAGGACAGAAAAATTAATATATTTATATTGAAAATTATTTGTAATAGAACTAATTCCCAATTCTATCTATTTCGTTATTTATTAATGACTTGGATAAGATAATTGGTAATAATTGGATATTCTTTTTTTTGTATATTTATTGTTAGATCAACAGTCTGGTCTATAAGTTTCTGTCATACGGTGTACTTAGAATATGATGAAAAACTTATAAAAATGACGTGATTAATAATTATTAATCCTACGTTTGAACGTTTAAAATGAGAAGATTTTAGCTTCACCAATGATCTGCAAAAAGACCGTCTTCATTTAAACCATGAAGATAAAATATAATATGAATTACAAAAAAAATGTTTAACGTGTCACAACTATTTAGTAAGATATTCAGTCATTTTCTGGGGATGAAATAAAACAAAATGTCATAAGTCATTTTATTACATATTCAAAAAACTTGATATAATTGAATAAAGATTTTTATCATGATAATTCATTCATGATCATTGTTTTATTTAAAATTTTATTTAAATGTTGCTATTATATTAAATTAATTTATATTCTTCTTGAATTATTATTCTTTATTTATTTTTTATTCTTTTTTTTAAAGCTATTGAATGACAGTGAAGTGCTAGAAACACGACAGATTTATTCCCATTTGAGGGAATTTAAGAGTTAATATTTTCATTTCTTCCCAAGTTGCCTCTGCCAACCCTCGTCTCTGCAGAATATAAGATAATACCAAAAATATACCGACTATCTATTTAATACCACTCCTTAGTAAATAATAAGGCCTCTTACTTGAAAAACATCTTGCTAAGTTCTCAGCACAAGGCGTTGTGTCGTTAACTTAAGAAATTATACTTTGGAAAGTCTAGTTATAGTACATAAATCTAAATTTTGAAATAATTATTTTATTTTTTTCTGTAGTTGCTTATAAGTAATTAAGGCCATCGTGGCGCAGGAGCACAGGTGCGTGACTGTGACGCGACGGTTGTAAGTTCGATCACTATTCGAGGGAATGAACTATTATTTATTAATATTTTTATTTCTTCGCTCCAGCGTTGAGGCAAAAGCCCGGCGTTGAGTTACACCACTCAAAACGCAATGCCTCAAAAAATTCAAGGCCAAGTGGGAACAAAGTAAACGCTGGACTTATTCTAAAATAATCTGATACTACATACTCCTCATGTAGGTGTATGTTTGGTAACTATAAGAAACATTACGTATCTACGGAACTCAACGCGACGTATTGTTCTGTTACCAGATCCAGGAGTGGATTGAAAATATTAAATAACCCTGCTGCGTGCGAGACTGAGCTGCAGCCTTTAAAATAACATTTAAAGAAGTTAATTATATAAACAAATGGGGTCGTGAGCCGTGGTCACGATGCAAGCTTTCAAATTAAACATTAATTTATTAAAATTCACCATTTTAAAGCTAAATAAAATTCTTCTATTTAAATGTCAAAATCTAAATAATTATTCCATTCCAATAATATATAAATAATAACAGTAAATTTTAAATATTTTTCGTATTTTAGCTTTAATTAAAGTTAATTATTATAGATAAAATTATGGTAACGTCGACGATAAAGTGACAATATTGGCATGATACATTGTTATTTTTCTTTTTTCGCTTCAAAAATTAAATTTACATCATTGCTTAAACTCTTACATAATTACGACTATATCTACGCGACTACAAACGCAATGACTGTAGGTTCGATTCCTTAAAATTTCAACGAAAATTGGAAAATGCCGGGTCTTAACACTAGGTTCCCTCTGTTTTTTTGGAAACATTACATGTTGAGTAACGGAACTCAATGCCGCGCTTTGCCTCGTAAAAAGTTAAGACCATTTATTATGTGACTGGCGAGAGAGCAATAAATTATATTTGAGATACAAGCACAAGATCGAGAAGCTTTTAAAACTTTTAACATTCTTTAGATATAGATATAAAAATATGTAACTTATCATATTACAAATATAATATTAACTGATGAGTTTATGTTAAATTTTTAATGGAATTTATTTGGAAATAACATTTCAAGCATTTTAGCCCTGTGATCCCGGCTTAGAATAGAATCACCCTGGTACTGTCGGTGTCGTAAGAGGCGACTAAAGTACGTGTGGTAGAGTCACGTCGCCAGTAATGGCAACACGCATGGGCAGACTCGACCGGATTTAATACCACCCCCGGCATTTAAAACCGGCGTGAAGTAGTGGCCCTTGTCACTGCGTTTCGCATTAAGTAATGCCGGGCTCCGGTGCCCTTCATCTCTACCTTAAAGGCCGGCAACGCACCTGTAGCTCCTCTGGTGTCGCATGGGGTCGTGGGCGGCGGTGATCACTTACCATCAGGTGACCCGAACGCTCGTTTGCCTTGTCCTCTCCCATAAAAAAAAAAGCAACGAATAGTATGAAGTGGGTCAAAATTATTTCTTTTCTCATTTTTTTAACACGCTAATAAAGTTATTATTTATGTGATAAATAATGTCGAGCTAATCTAATGATGACATTTAAAGATAGATAACGGAACCTTGGATTGTCAGTTGTTGCACAGTAGCAAGTTGAATGAGGGTTCTATCCACATTAGGGGAAGTATTGACCCTTCTATACGGGAAAACTATTTTAGTATATAAAGATCTATTTATATTTATCATTCCACTGTGCGCGATACAATATGAATAACCAAAATAAAATAAGGAAAACAAAATTATAATGAGTTAGTGAGTCATTGGGAACGGAATCCCTCCAGCAATCTGTACTGACTCACTCTTCCCGCTAACAGCTTGTTTGAGATATATTTGTTTTGAGAATTTTTTTTTTCATTTTGACGAATTGGCGCATCGTGACAAAGACTTAACTGTATTATGCCATTTGAAATGTGATTGAATATATTGTGAGAATTACTATAGTCCGTTTTCCACACATTGATTAATTTTCTGATAAGGCCTACACATTTATGGAAAATGATTATATATTAAAATAACTTAATAACTTAAAGGGTTAAAAAACAAAAGTGTAATAATTGTATACAGGTTTTATTTACCTTTAAAAAGCGTATTCTTACATTCATTATCGTACTAGTATTACATATTATAAACAAATCAAGTAAAAATAATATTGCTTGGCAGCGTACCTTCTTCGTTTGACATTAAAATTAGAAAAAATGTTTAAACAATTAAATTACGTTATCTGTTTACTGGTAGTAGCTGCGCATGAGATCATTTATTATAAAAAAAAAGGAAATTAAAATCATACAAAAGTTTTATTAATTATGATAAAGTGAAATCCAAACCGTTAATTTGGTGCAACAATGACGTATTTGCACTTTTTAAAATATTGCAGGGAATAGTGTCTCTGCATAGATTGACATGTTTAACTAAAAAATGCAATTAGACAGTTATTGTATCAAACGAGCTGTATTTTGACTTTAAAATCAAGGTAACAATTTCTTAAAACATTTTTGTCATGTTGTTGAAATCTTTATGTTTATGTACTGTCTATCTGTATGTATTTATTTATATTATATAATGCACACATTATCAACAAATTGTACTGATAGTTAACATCGGTGGTTACAACTTAAGTAACTACTCCGGTGGTCTTAGTGATTATACACAGGTAATATTTCAATAATATACTATAATAGTTATATTAAAATGAAAATTAACATAAAAAATATATATCAATTTTTTTCCAATATCTCTGTAATTTAAAACGGTGAACAGTGATTCTAAATGAATGTACTTATTGAATGAAACGTATATTTATTATTATAGATAAAAAGAGAAATATAAAAATTGATATTTATTAGTTTAGAAAACTTATATATAATCTATCTTAATTCTAAGAATATTAATAGGAAGCTTTCATTTTTCATAGCTGTACTTAGTGCATGTTTAGGCTCTAAAGTCCGACACCTAAGTCTAATTACGTAAACATTTAACATGCGAAGTTAAAAAAAAAACATTATTGCCGAGATCACAGACTAGATTCTAAATGAAAACATCTTAACTATATAAAAAGTAGATTTACGCCTTCCCCCCATAGAAAGGTAGGCAGAGGGAACCTACTCAACTTTGAAGTCATTGCTCGAGAATTCATCGGAAAATAGGGCAAAGAAGTGTAATCTGTACGTAGTGTCTGACCACTAAGTTCCCTCTGCCTACCCTACTATGTACGGGATGCAGCGTGTAACTATAAATTCGGCAAATAACAGTTTGAGGACCTACTATTACTTATAATACAATATACGTCTATACGAAAATTCAATTTAAGTATAGAATACAATACATGTATCAATTAATTGAAAAATATTCGTTATAATTTT
The DNA here is from genome assembly GCA_037355905.1 of Heliconius aoede. Lineage (NCBI taxonomy): Eukaryota > Metazoa > Arthropoda > Insecta > Lepidoptera > Nymphalidae > Heliconius > Heliconius aoede. Next base: position 66,108 of record JBAIZZ010000228.1, read on the forward strand.
TTTATATATAATAAAATAACTTAATTTTAAATTTTAAGAACCAAATACGAATAATTTTGTTAGCCTCTAATCAATAAAAAAAAAACATTAATTTTGACCTAAAACTAGACGAAAAGGCATTTCTTTTAATAAATATCTGTGATAATATTATTTTTAATGTAATAAGCTAGGTAAAAAGTTACAAAAAAAAATTTATAGTGCCTTTTAGGGCAATCAAACCTACTATCTTTACCATACTATTTGAAATGATAAAATCTTTCAATAGAACTATTGAAGTCATATATCCACATATCTTCTCATTTAGAACCCACACATTTAGAAGTACCAAACCCTATTTATATTAAAATTTAATAAATTGGTGTTTTTTTTTAATAATTTAAATCTTGATATATGATATACAATTTCATATCATTTTGTAATTTAAATTAATTTTCTTTGTCGCTCGACGCCGTGTCCCCGTGTTTCCTCAACGTCCAGTAATCTGTAATAAAAGAAATAAATATTTAGAAAAAGAATATATATTATAATAAATATATTTACGATATAATATAATATATTTACAATTTAGTTTCAATTTTAATTAGTACTAGTGGTTCCCGCAATGTCGTTTTCAAGAACTACAAAACGTAATTACAAATTTTACTAGCAAGAAATTTGCTTAGAAAATACACGAACATATCTGTTCAAAGTTAAAGTCCAGGCCCAAAGAGATTTTTTTTCCAGACCCGCCCATCGAATCAATCTCGAGAGAACGACAATATTTAATTCATAATCTGTTTCTCAATCTGGCAAGATAAAACGCAGCGTTAAGTTCCACCACTCATCTCGCAATTCAGAAGGAAAATGAGGAGTGGAGTGTCCTGACAATAGTTTCTATTCTGTCTAGTTTTCTATGCAAAATAAAAAAAAAGAAGTTAACTAACTAATATTTTGAAATATTAATCAGTATACTGTATATCCACGACGACGTCACAATATGATATTGATCTTTTATTTCTATTGATCGAAATAAAATGAAATCTTCTAATTTTCAAGCTTTAAGCTCACTAATTTTTATTAGCCACACAATTGTAATAAAAACGAAACGTTACCTCGAATCTTTGACTTATCCGAAATCAGGTAACTTAATAACCTTTGTCATTTGTCGATTTTTACGACGACATAAATATATGCGTGGATGTCAATGAAAATCGTTAAACTTTGCCGCCCTGATTGCAATCTGCAGTTCATTTTTCAAAAACAATATTATTTACTTATTCAGTTATATTATAAAACTAAAGAGCTTATTTGGTAGAGCGGGCTACTCTTTGGAACTATTAGTTCGAATTAAAACAAAAAATTGTGTTGAAAAGTCTATCTATCAAGGAAGTCTATACTCTATATGTATTTTTTATCTTCATGCAGGGGAATCCAGGAACCTAGTGTAAAGACACTCCGTACCCACTAACACTCCCGTTTTCCGCAAATTTGAATCTTTGCGTATCAAGTGGCGGAACTCAACGCCGCGCTTTTGAAGATACCCTACAAAAGCTAGGCACTATATAAAAACATTACGTTAATCATTTAGATGTAACCCACTTTGTCTAAGTTCAAAATTAACTGACATTAGAATGATAGAGATTTGTGTCGTTTGACTACAGTAACATAATTTTTCATGGGAAAATAAAAGCTGAAATATAATGAGGGTATGTTGAATCCAAATTATGAATTAACAAATTTTACGATGTGTCTGTAATCTCTAAAATGAATAAGAATTACCATAAATGTGCATTTACGATCTGTATGCTTTTTTGATATTCGATCTAGAAGTGTATATTTTATTTCAAACTCACACTGTCTTTAAACCTAAAATATAATTTATTTTTTTAATGGGAGAGGACAAGGCAAACGAGCGTTCGGGTCACCTGATGGTAAGTGATCACCCCCGTCCACGACCCCCTGCAACACCAGAGAAATTACAGGTGCGTTGCCGGCCACCAAGGTGGAGGATGTTGGGCGCCGGGGCCCGGCATTACCTAATGCGAAACGCAGTGGCAAGAGCCACTACTTCACGCTGGTTTTAAATGCCGGGGGTGGTATTAATCCGGTCGAGTCTGCCCAAATTACATTATTAAAGTTTATATGTGTGTATTGCATGAGATGTACAGATTTAATAGATTATCATAGCTTAGTTACAAATTATTAAATATATATAATTATGTTTTCTAAACTAATATATGTAAAAACGTCACTATTTCAACACTTAGTTTGCATGAAGTCTATAGAAATAAAGCGAATTTAAGATTTCGCATTGAGTTATACGGTCCATATATCGAGGGAGGTTCAATGTCACGTGGCCGTCGAAGCCGCAGGTTACACCAACATGAAATAAATAAGTTATACAAATAAATATGTTTCTTAGAACTAAGGACGTCAGCATAAAGCTTCTCTTGCTTTGATTCGCCGCAGGTTTTGTATTTACTCGTATCTCTCGAATCGACCCGTTTTGATTTACACGTATTGTTACGTGACACACCCGTGGGTTTTATTTCTAAGTAACGTTGCCAACAATTGTATTTTACGTGAGAATTACATAGTTTTTTTTTTAATAGAAATTCTTTGAAGCGTAAGCGCGTACAATGGGCAACTGATAAATAATCTATTGAAGACGATATAGTTTTTATGTTTCAGATTTTTTATTATGATATTTATTCATATTATAGATACACTATCGATTAGTATTATATTTTAAAAATATTTCTAAATTAACTACATTTTTAATTTTTATTTATCTCACATTTTGAACTGTAAATAGTGATTAGTCACTCCGTCCTCTGACAATTTAGTTACCGTATGCTGGGTGTCATTATTTACCTAATTAATTCCGTTCCCATTACGGCACTCCCGTTACCCACTTGAGTGGCGGAACTCGACACCGCACTATACCCCGTTACCAGAGCAAAGACATGCAAATATTAAACATTTAATTCCCCCAGAGGACATCCAACACACAACTGTCGCATTTACACACCTTGTGCCACCAGGCCATAACGTCCTTCAAGTTTTTTAAGAGCCTAATTTGAAGAAGAAATATTATACAAATATACTATACAAAACTATAATCTTTTAACATCTAATTAAAAATACAATAATCCCCATATCAAAGTGCCTTTAAAAAACTCACGCAGGTAGTAGGTTTGATTCTCCAACAATAGTCAACTACTGGAGCATTGAGCATACAAATATTTGTCTCGACCACAAAAAATGTTCAACCTGCTTTCTCAATATATTATGTAATAGTACACATATTGAATAAGTTTTTTTTTACTATTATATTTAAATAAGAATACGTCGAAAAAGATAGAACATCGGCGGTGTTGTGTAACTCAACGCCGCACTCCACCAATGTGGAGAAATGATAAGGTAAGCGTAATCGATGATAATCTGACTGCATATTTAATGGCTACTAGTTCAACCCGTAGGGAGATTCACGATTATATCCAAATCTTTCCCTCTAGTATACATCGAACCCACAACCTTCGCGCTTACAGTCGAACGCGATGCCACTGCGCCACCACAGCCACACAAATAAAAGAAAACGTACATTTAATATACAATTGCAGGCTCTATTTGATTAAAGTATCTAACCGGGTTAGAACGAGACGAGAACAAAACCTGTTCTGCCTGTTACAGAAAAAAGAAAAAGGAAAAAAAAGCATCTTCGTATTTTATATAGCGGCGGCTACCTGAGTTACGCGTACATTGTTGAATTTGTTGGCGGAGAGCTTTTTTAGTGTGGTTTACTGTACTTTATTTGGTTTCTTTTCAAATTGGATTTAGTTTGAAATATTTATTTTCTGAGTGGTTTCAACATTTGAACCATTGTCAGAGTTTTTCTGTTTTAAATGCCTGTATTTTGATAACGGATTGGAGATTGTTTTTTTATTTTAATTTAATATATATTTTTTAATATAAAAAACAAAAGTAAATCTGAAACATAAATTTTTAATATGTCTTGATTGGCTTTGTAATTTAGTGAGAGTTTTAACTCAACGCCGCGCCAACACGTGGACGAAGCCACATTTAAAAGCTAATATAACAAAAAGTAAATGTTAATAGAAAATTGACCTGAAGTTACTTTCTCCATACTAAGCAGGTAGAAAAAGATCTTTTCGTATTGTTGAAAAGATTCTTGTAAATTTAATTAACTCTTATTTGTATAGTAAATTGTGTTTTTTTTTTATATTTTGTATATAGAGAATGTAAATATCTAATTACAAAAAACATAATATGGCCATTATAAATAGATAATATTTATTTTACTTCGAATAGATGCAGCTTAATTATGTATTGATACATCGATCGATATCGAAGAGTTTTTTTAGTTTTTTTTTAGAATTTCCAAAAATTGCATGGTGTGATGGGAACCCCTTTCCCATCACACCATGCAATTTTTGGAACATTGCATTTTGAATGGCTAATCTCAGGCTCTTTTTCTTGTTTCCAGAATGAGAAAATAATTCATTACCCAAAGTAGGAATCGAACCATCCACCGTCGCGTTTATGACCAGACGCTGCCCCACTGTCAATTAATAAAAGCTGCAGGTGCATGTGTGGCATGACTTTGAAGTCGTTATTTTTTAAATTTATATATAATATTTTAAAAAATAACAATATCTTGAAGTCCTAATTATAGTAGTGTATAAGTGAGTTTTTTAGCTTTAGCCATAACAGTTTATGTCAAAGACTTTTGAGATGGAAAGATATTCAAAAGTTTATTCATATATTTTTAATAAGTGTAAAGATGATGTCATCGTATGATATACGGTCATACGATAGACGCCATCGTAGAGCAATTAACTCAACGCTTGTGGATTTACAAGATAATACCTTAGAATTGTGTTTATTTCGAGAGTTCGTAGTAGCTTTGAAATATTTTTTTTATTCGACTGGTTCCAAATAGTTCGGTACTTTCTGAGATTGGCGTTTTTAACTACAAAAACATTTGTATTTTATAAAATCAATAAGTATAGATAAAAAATATTTATTAGCTTATTAAGAATATTAAATGTTTCTCAAAAAGGGAATTAAAAATACCTTATAATCTTCAAATGGCAAAATATATATATCTTGAATCAAGGCTGAAAACACTCTCGATTAAGTTTAACTTTTGAAACCTATATACCTACCCCATGTTTTCATCAAGGTGCCAAAAACACAAGAAATACTTCAAAACATAAAAGTTTAATATAAAAATCTAAATTCTCATGTCCTCTTGCCACACCATCAAAGCGCTGGACACAATAAAACAAAAAATATTCCAAGTAATATAAAACACCAATTCCAATTACGTAGACAAAATCAAATCAATTCAAAGTAATGTAATTGTCGATTGTAACGATTACAGCTTATTTATAGTAGGTTAGATACTTCGAAGTAGCCTTCCGAGAACTCCCAAAGCGTTGTGCTCCGCAAATCCGTGGTGAATTACGATCGAGAATTAATGACGATACTGATTGCTACTTATCATGCTATAGGTAGGACGCACACGCGACATTTAAATAATTCTAATATATATATATATACCCATTCATATATTTATATAAAAAAAAGAAAGTAAAGAATGTGGAGAATTGAATACTTAAATCACTAAGGTGGTGCGAGAGGTGGAGGAAGTGAAGCGAGGTGCTCTACATTTGGGAACAGTGTTGATGATTTTGATGACGGAGGACGAGGTGAAGAAGGTAAGGGACCGTAGCGTTCGTTGCTTCGTTCTCTGTGAAGACGTTACCAGGGACTTAAAAAAACAAATAATATATTTTCGCCTTAATTGAAGTAATTGTATAATCATAAAAAGGCGTGTCCATAATATACATTATAAGTATATAATATACGATTCAGATGTTATTCTCGTGAAGTCATCTTATTTATTCGGCATTAGAGACGTACGTAGGTAAGTACATAGAACCTAAAAAAAATCAATCACCTTTTTCTACACAACATTGAGAAAAAAATTTAAACACATGAAACAAAAAATCAACCTCTTATCCCTTTCCTTCTTCCTTTTATATCTTTTTTCGCAAAATATTCTGGTTATTTAAGAAACCTCACAATATTTTAAAGTTTTCTTTTTTTTAACAATTTGAATTCAAATCTTCACGTGTAATAAAAAGTATCATACTGTGCTCCGTTGGATGGTCTTCTCCGAATAAAAAACGATAATTAATTTTATCATTATTAACATTATAATGTGACTCGGGCCCTTCAATAGATTTATTGCAAGGGCTCATACTGGTTTTTAAATAATTTGTAATATTTTTTTTTTCACGCGGTACCCCGCATATAGCAGTATAGACAGAGGGAATCTAGTGTTAAGATACTACGAATGTATATTTATTTATGATACTTATAGTACAATATTATATATATATACTAGTTAAAATTTTTTACAAATGTTAACATTGTTTTTTATTCTTTAAAGATTTTTCCTAGATTCTGGACCTTGATGGAATCATCTCTATTTTACTAACAGTAAGTATTAAAAGTTATCAATTATACAGATATCAACAGTGTTGAGAAACTGTTAGAGTATACCCATAAAGCCCAATAAATATTCAAGATAATTTCAATATAAAATAAAACCTGCTCTGAAACGTAAATACCTAAAAAAAAAACAAACTATGAGTACACCTTTCCAAATCAAACCCATTCCCTATACAGAACCCATAAAAGTTATTTAAGGCTTCAACTTTTTTATACCGGCCACGTGCAGGCTCTAACAAGATTACGCTTTTCTTTTTTGATAAGCCTGACTTCATCGAACACGTACGCACTTGTTTAGCGAGCGTCGAAATAAAAAATGAAATAAACAAAGAGATCTGGCTGTAAAATTTGTATTTATTACATCTTTTGAGGATTATATTGGATAGGCAAATGGTTTTATGGTGATTCGTGGATTAGTTGGGGCTTATTTTGTTTTAGTTTGGGTGAAATAGAAGAAAAAAAAAGTTAAATTACATAAAGTTAGAATTATATCAAAAAAAGCTTATTTTATAGTGTAAGAAAACTAAACTAAAAGCTTAAAAATATAATAAATTGTCCATTTGTAGAGAAATTAGTTTTAAGAATTATTGTTCTGCTGTATAATCATAGACAGAAATTAACATTTAATTTCGTTTAAGGACAAATGTAAAGTTTGTGATGTAAATTTAACTTAATACTAATTGACATTTCTGAGTGCGACTGTAAATCTAAAGACTGTTTATAATAGTATCACCATAAAAACGAGCTTAAGACATTTTTTGTTCCATACTTTTTCAATGTGTAAAAAAACACATTAAGAAGTCAATGGCAAAATAATTTTATGTGAAACCAGTTGGTCTAATAACTATATACATTACTCGTACATACATATCATGTCCGTATGTATGTATGTATATATATAAATATATATATACAATTCTATGTACATTGTACATGACAAAGTTCTTTAACCTGTAACGGTATACGAAAGCCGAAGTCAAACCGAGGCGCTGTTGGTAAACAAATTTAAATGTTTTTAATGGCAATTTTTTTTTATTGCTCAAGTTTTTTTTATATTATATATTTGCTCTTTTTATTTTATTTTTTGTGGGTTCAATTCTTAATTAAGAGAGAGATTGTGATTAAACTATTTTCATTTCAGATAGACAAGGCAGCGTTGAGTTCCGCCATTCAATCCCTATGAAAATATTGAAAAAAGTAAGGAGTGACATAACACTAAGAGCCCTTGTCTAACCTGTGAGATAGAGCGTGAATTCGTTTTAGATTTTTTTACCGTTGACCGATATTTAAGTGCGTGCTTTATCTAGTGATAAATCACTACATCTTTCACTTTCCACTTTGCTCACTGTGTTGTTTATTGATTTTAACTAATTCAAACGAGTTGTAGTATCAAGTGATATTTGAATACTTATCATGCAAATATCAACGCATGGGAAGCGAACCCATGACCTTTAGCTTATCAGTTAGCCACCGAATATGAAGTCAAATTACTTTAGACGCTTTAAAAGAATGTTCGTATTTATATCAACATTATGTAAATTTTCAAATGCGATTAACACGATTGTTATGGATTTAAATTTAAAGTTTGTTAGAGGTTAAGTAAATTACAACCGAAGCGTTGAGTTTCGCCACACCACATGCAGTACCTCGTATCCGGACGAAGTGGAGAACGGTTTGTTTTGACAGTAGGATTTCTCCGCCCACCCTGTCATGCGGTAAAAAAGTATGAATGATAGAGATTTTAGTTATAAATTAAATTTCCTTAGAGTAATTAGTATATAAAAACTATAGAATGAGTTAAAAGTGGACATCAGAATGATTATATTCTCTCAACACTCCTCAAATGAACGAAAAAAATATTAAAATAACATTTTCCACAAGTAAAACTGGGTCACAGTAATAGCTTAGCGGTGCGCAATTTCCCTACGTCTCAACTCTTATCCGATAAACTTAAATCGTTATCAGGGCACGGGCGGTCGTTCACCGGGTTACGTTGCATTATTCATTATGTGCACAGATTTTTGCATATATTTATAAAAAAATATACAAATACCTAACAAGATAATTTTAAAGATTTAAAATGATTTCTCGTTTAGAATATTAGGTAAATAAAATTGAATAAAAAACAATTCTGTGAGTCGTGGCACGGCTGGACAGTGTTTTACTGTAAACTTTACGCGTGCGATTCTCGCATAGGTGAATGCATTATCTTCATGTGCTCACTCTGGTAACGACCCATTCAACGCCACTTATCAAGCCGTCTTCGGAATATTAAACGATGCGTGGGACACAGAGTGTCTTAACACTAGGTTCCTTTTGTATGCTCTACTACAAGCGGGATACAGCGTGAAAAAATAAAACACTAGATTATACTATATGCCGAAGATGCGTAAAACTATACTAATAAAAAAGCAAGCTACAACAACCATCTGTCAGCTCGTCTTCATATCAAAGTCAAAATCACACAACCGCCTTGGCATTTCGAAACGGCACATTCAATTTATTTGTACGGCGAATAAAAACGCTTTTCATTGCTTTCTTTATATGGAATGACACGTGAGTTATCAGTCAACGCGAGTAATGTATAGAGAGCTATCAAATGAAACAAAATGAATGACAGCGCTACTACATTATACCGGACATTACAATAAAACCATTTATTGAAATGTACATGCAATTTTCAATCTTTTTCTTAATACATAAAGCTTAATTTAGTTTGAAATTGGATGAAATGTATTCTATTCTTTTTTTAAGGTACGTGTAATTGGGATTTTTTTTTATTTTAATTTTCAATTCACAGTAGTGTAAACCGGCTTCATAAAAACACGTTTACACAAACAGCAACAAGGAAAGGCATATGTATAAAATATTGTTTCAGCTCATAATTCTTATTATCGAAAAATATGATTATTATAATATGCAGTATAATATTGGTGTTTTTGTGGCAGGAGCCAGTTTGGTATTCTATCTAAATATATAAGAGATTTATATTAATAATCTTTATTTAAATTTCCCTACTTCCCTGCAGTTTGTGATATAATAAAACATACCATAAAAATTATTTACTTTAAAAAGCACAAAAAAGAGTATGAATTATTTATTTAAATTTAGAATTATATTACGAATCTTTACGCTGTCCAACATTGGCCAAAAACGTGTTTGGAAAAAAAAAATAAAAGTCAAATTGAAGGGTCAATCCTCTTTAACCCAAACGGAGGTGCGCCATTACGGATGTGTCAAAAGACTATTGCATCCTTTGCCGATTCATTTGATTTCTTTTTTTAAGCTTTATGTCTGACTTGTATTCCTTATTTGAGATAGGTGTAGAGAATCTGGTGTATACAAACTCCGTTCTAAACTCTTCACCGGTTAAAAAATCTATTGAGTGGGGGATTAAATCCTCAATTATACTGTGCTCAATCAAACAGTTACCACTTTATATAACCTCTATAACAATTTAATTTTCTTTTCATTAAGTAATTACCTAATATACTAAAAATATACTGTTATTTTTCTATAAATATACTTATATATAAAATATTTAAATGTTAATCTAGATACCCTAGTTATAAATAAACGATTAATTACAAGGAAAAAATGAATTAAAAACACACAATATTCTTTAAAGTGTACAAATTAAAAAGTAATGAAATTAACTTAAGCTATTGTTAGTACATAAGTCAAAGCTTTTAAATAACAATTACTAAAGTAAAGTAAAATTCAACTATTATTATTATAAAACTGCCTCGGCCATAAAAAGAGGTGCTCAGCGAACCAGGACTATCCACGGTATTTTATCTAAGTCGTGATCTTTCGTATTCAAATGCATAATTTCTCAAAGTTTTAAAAACAATTGTTTTAAAAAAAATGCTGTCATTTTATTTTGAAATGCTGCTTGAAAGTCTTTTTATTTCATACCTTTTTAAACAACATAAACACTAAAGTTAATTGTTATTTAATTATTTACTACATTTGTGTAAAAATGTGAAACAAGATTAATTGACTTTTACAAGAATGGTAATTAAAGGTTCCTTTAGTTTCATAAAAAAAAACACAAATTAAAATTACATGGCGGACTTTAAAAAAAAATAAAAGATATAGTGAAAATTACCTGAAGAGCATTTAAATTTTATGGCTTATAATGATATTGGTCACTTAGTTTTATTATCACTGTCGGTTCACTACGTCAAGGATTCTCTTTTCGCTTTGTCTTATTACAAAAATTTCAAAAAAAGCAAACAAGTCAAAATAATTTTTCGCCCCGCGATGGAATTGAACCCACAACGCAAATATTAGATTCAAATACTGACAATAGACACAGAAGCTGTGCCACCATGACTGCTTAATAATTCTACATTTAACAATTCATTTGAAGTATTTAATGAATTACATAGTTTGAGAGTCCAAGACCGCCCATGAAATAATACTCCCATAGGCCGGGATCCCCCCGTCACGGATGTTGGTATTGGTTCCGCATGGTGTACGATGGGAATTTTAATGGAATATCATGGAAACTTGTCTGTTTCGTTGCTTTAGTTTAGATGAGATCGAAAGCAAGAGTCTTTTTTTTTATAAAACTAGGTTGTACCTAAGGCTTTGCTCGCATATTCAAATGTAATAAACTGTATATGACACAAGATACATTCTAAGTGCGTGAGGTACCTGACAGCAGGTACTGTGGATCACCTGAAACTGATTAACATGACTTGTAATATAATTTATCACCTTTCTTCGATATATGGAATATTCATACAAGAAGGTTTTTTTTCAAATCGAATCAATAGTTCCCGAGATTGGAGAGCTCATTTATGCAAACTCTTCTATCTTGTAATATTAGTATACATTTTTTTATGATTTAGGTTATTTCTAGGCATTTTTTTAAAATTTGTTTCTCAATTAATAATAGTTTTATAAGATAAAGATTTATAAATTACGTGTCGCCTACATATGGCCGTAATATTTAATTACTCAAGGGAAGACTCCGCCTTGAAAAAAATATCTTCCTAGAAAATTATAATAATGATGTCTTGTTCAATATCTGAAGAAAGAAGCAAAGAATCATATAGATTATTTTGGGCAAAAATCGAACCAACTACTAACCAATTCAGCTAAACGCATTTCTTAAAGCTTTATACTAGATAATATTCTTTTAAAATAAACCCTAGGTAACTTCAGTAACAAATATTTATGTGGGAAAAAAAAACTTTTTGCATAAGAACTAGTCAGTATTTGTCGAGTTGAATATTAAAGAGTATACGTCCTTGAATTTACTTTACACTAGCAAACCTGTCAAATATAACTACGTGTTAATATAGAACTGCAGGCTAGTAAGATAATAATATATTTTTATGAGTTTAAAAATACTTAAATTAGAAGAAAGATTAATGATCTATCCCGCATATAGTATGGTAGTTAAAGATAACTTAGTGTTAAGACACTCTTTTTTTCTACTTTTCACCAAATTTTCTAGACGTTGCGGGTTGAGTGGAACTCAACGCTGCGATTTGTCTGGCTGTCAGAGCGAGGCAGTGGAATAAACTCTTTCGAATGAGAATCGAACCTACATCATTGCGTTTTCAGACACTAATTTAGTAAATATTATTTCGTGAGTCTTCTAGAAATCGTTAAAGTACAATTACGTCAGACCGTGTATACCTACATAATGATGACTGACCAGTGTGTGACCGCACCTCGATCGTTCACCGTCCTATAATGACTCATGTACAGGATTGAACCTGTACCTCTGAATCATACGTTTTTGTGAATATGTAATCTAATTGTAAGATTGAAGGAAAAACAATCTGTTTTTAAAATATAAGAAAAAATAGCTTTGACTTGATACTTCATAGTAACACAGATAAGAAGCTCTACTAATATTTTAAAGCTGAACAATTTGTTTGGTTGAAAGCTGTAAGCTCGGGAACTACCGGTTGGAAAACTAACTAACTGATATCTCACTTCGAATGTGTCGTTAAATTTGCCCATACGGGCTAAGTCGCAGTTCAATATAAAACCTGCCGCTAGTACAATAAAGTAAACAAATCTGATATCGCAAACTTTTTATCTCTGTCAAGAGCCTTCCATGTACTTAATCGTAATATTTGAACATTATTTTGACATATTTTAATCATTTTCAGCGAGGCGCGTCGCCACACCCATGTTTACAATTCACTATCGGGACGTAACCTGATATTATTATCAATTTAAATATTGTCACCATTTTAACTTATTTTTTATATTGTTTTTTTTGTGTATGGTTAATTTGAAATAACTACATATTTCGACTGTTACTTTAGAGAGGTTAAATTAGCAAGAATCGTATTTTTTTCAGGCTAATAATATATTTGTTAAATTCAAAGATTTATTTTATTTAATTATTGTTTTCAGTGTTTTTAACTTAAAAAATATGTGTAAGGAATGTCTTAAATTATAAAAAAGGAACATGTCATTAATTATTTGTGACATTTTTGTAGTAATACTTTGCATTGGGCAGTTAGATGGTTCCTTGGAAGCGCAGGTTCGAGTCCCGCTATCCTCATATATTAATACATATATTTTTACTTGTATATTTAGTCATAAATTGATATTTTATATATGTAGAGAACCAATAATAATATCAAAAATCAAAAAAGCCTTAAAAACCATGGTAACCTTATCCTTAGTCGTCTCGTTGTCTAGGTTCCATAGGTATGTAGGTTATATACACACGAATGACTATATGCTGAAATTGTGCCTGTGTTGATATGAATGTATGCATAGAATAGTTTATACTAGAATTTTTCCATAACATTTGATTTACATAACAGTGTACCTACCATATCCTACAGTATTTTACGGCATCTAGTGCTAAGAAATTCCGACAGAGGGAACCTAGTGTTAGGGTACTCTGCTCTCCACTTTACACCCAATGTTCGAGATGTTGCCGGAGCTCAACACCATGCTTGTGTTGCCAGAGCAAAGAAATGAAAATGATTTGATCTCCCTATTGAATTTTTACTAGTAATACAAGGTAATATTTTTAATATAATACCTTTAATTTAATTTCGATTCTCCAATCCAGTTTGCGATGCACAGCGTTGAATTACGCTACTCAACACGAAATGTCTCGTAAAGTCCACTTCTACCCTACGTTTTTATTAATATTATGGACTAACATAAATTATATTTCTCCATTATTTCCATAAAAACACCTCGGTATAGGGAAAGATGATATAATGAACAGGTTATATATTTTTCAATTACCTGCAATTCTTATATACTTTTTATAACCACCTAAGTTGAAACTAGTATCATAATTGATTTTAATAAAAAAATACAAGATAATTGAATATTAAAATTAGCATATAATTGAACGGAGTTAAAGCAAATTTATATTTTTATTGTTTTAGTTTTGTATGCTGTTATTATAATAATTTGTGTTTTTCATTCTATACGAGGCCAGTCGTGGTGCGGGGGCACAAAGTGTGTCTGTTAACACGGCTGGTTATGGGGTCGATCCCCACTCGAGGAAATGTAATAAATTTATATTTTCATTTTTTCGTTTTGATGTCGAGGCAAAACGCGACGTTGAGATCCGCCACTCAACACGCAATGCCCTCAAAATTCGTCGGAAAGTGAGGAACGAATTATCTTAACACTAGGTTTCCTCTACCTACTCTGCTGTGTGCGGGATACAACGTGAAGCTGATTTAATTTTTAATTTACTCTTATACGTTTCTAACTTTATGCAAGATACACAAAGAGAGCTGAGTAAACGAAGGAAAAAGGAGGGCGGGGAGGCAAATAATAATAATTTAGGCATAAGTTTAAAACTAGTACCTTAAACGATCTGACAATTTCTAATAGTGTCACTAGCGGTATTACTCAACGACTAATACCGCTATATATCTAATGTCAAGACACTCCGCATACGCATTCCCACCGATTTTGAGACTATCTCCGTACGTGTTTGGCATCAAATATTTTATTTAAAAAAAAATTAAACCAAAAATATCGATCGCAAAATCTTCAACGATACAATAAATGTGCTTCCACTACAGTAGTGACGGTCTTTTTTTTTATATAAAGCGTAGTAAATTACAGCGATCGAGAAAATACTCGTATCAGCGTACTACAAGCAACTAACTATAAGTTGACAAGATTGAAAATAAATTGAATTTCTTAACAAATGGGTGAGCTTTGAAAAAGTTTTGGGTAATTTTAAGTTTTAGCTTATTTTTCACTAAATTTAGTACTTGAAGTTGTTGACCATGATAAATGTCAAGCACGAAAGTTGATCAATAGAGAACTAAATTTTCAATTTAAGTGTACTTAGAAAAATATTTTTAGAAACTACAACGCGATTAGTTGTGTTAGATTTTCTTTTCCTTGTTCTGGTAACGCCACGGCACTCGGAATTCGGCGAAAACTAGGCAACGGAAGCGTCTTAATGGGAACGCATTGTCCTAAAATAAGGCTTTTAAGTTCCCTCCCTCGGGATCAGTCAAGTTAGAAAAGAACGTAAAGTAGTTTTTTGGAATTTAATTAAATGTATTGTTATGTATTTACATATACTTTTTTTTTAGTTCATAAATCATAACTAACTTAGAAATGTATAATAAATACTAAAAAACTCTAGATATATTAACAAATAATGTGAATAGTAATATAAGAATGTTATTTTATATCACGTAATTGCCTCACGAGATTCCAACGCGCGACCGTCGTGCGTAATCGTCAGTGGCTATTGGACACGCATTGAGCTGTAAAAGGTTTTTTATTTTTAACTTTACTCATCTCTTGTTTTTTATGGGATATGCTGTATGCGACACGGTGTTCGCCTATTAACTATTTTAGAGTTATTGCTTGTATATTATAAATTATATAAATTCATTTTATTTTATGTATGAACCTATATTCTACCTGTTTATATCTCACTTCATGTAAATAATATGTATATAACAAAAAATATATATAATTAAATTAGAAAAAAATTAAGCCAACTTCAAATTAAAAAAAGATATAAGAATCCACTGAACTTATTTTGATGGAATTTGAACTTTTTCCTAAGTTTTAACATATTAAATTTAAATCAAAATAATTTGTAAAGAATCTTGCATTTACAATATTGAGCACACGTGCCTAAAATATTGTCCAATCCCAACAACGTCGTCTTCTTTTTTTAAAGTCGGTTAATAAGAGCCTATAAGCACGAGACCCTATAATATAAAAGAAGCTAGTTTTAAGCACGAGTCCACGTGCTAGGATGGCTAAGCTAAAGCACGCCGAGCTGAGATACTCGTACCGCACACATGCCGCATTCGTCTCGCGCGGTCCTCGACCTCGGCAGCCGCTGCACGCTCTTCTAACCAGAATAGAATATTATATAACTTCTATGCACCGGGATGAAGCCAGATTTTACACTATATGTACGTCACTTGGCTATGTCCGGAAAATATGAAGAATTTCTCTTGGTTGAATTGTCGTATAGATTACGAATGTTTCTTCTTAAATTATGTATTATTTTGTCTTATTTTATAGTATAACATCTATACACCGGAATGAAGCGAGGTTTTAGACTGTGGTCAGTAACTGACTATGTCTGGAAAATGTGGAAAATACCTATCTCTTGGTTTCCTATTGCAATGTTTTTTACTTAAAATTATTGTCAAACTTTTTTCATATACATATTTCATATATTTGTTTTGTTAAACTACATTAAAATATTAACGTACAATCAATCAATATTATAATTTAATTTATGTATGTCAACACTTTATGTTGTCAACATAAACAAAGTTGCAGACGACGACTAGTATAAAATATAAATTATTACAAATTTTAACGTCGATATAAATCATATTCCCCCCAAAAAACACTTTAATGAAAAAAATCTAATTATGTTGAAGGCGCGTGGGACCAATTACATACATACGAGTACATATTTTAAAAAACAAATGTAAATCGATAAATCAGTTCGTTCACCGAGGTCGTAACTAACGAATCTATGGTCTCATATTACTGTACGCTATAAGTTATGGAGTTTTTTTTTATGACATCTATAGGTAGTTCATTTTTTTTTAGCTTCACATTGTATTTGAGACATTCCTCTTATAGAATTATGGAGCTCAACGCCGAAATATGTCTGGTTGTTGATGTATCAAAATAAACATATATAATTCCTTCCAGTTGAAATCGAACCCATAAACGGTCCTAATAACGGTCAGACGCGGTCTAATTCACACGTTTTTGAGATATTGCATGTTGGACGATTACGATACTCACTCAACTCGAGACAGGGTAAATTAACCACCTATACTATCTAAACTTAGAGTTTATTGGGTCGAACGCGCTTACCTCAGTAACTAGTAATTAAAATTTTAAAAATATTTTTGACCTGGTAAGTTTATTTTTCTGGACAATTATGTTAATTGAGCGAAGCTGCATGTACAAGCTGCAATTCTACATATGCATACCCACGAGCGGGTATCGAACCTACAATCATCACTGTGCCAGGATAGATTCAAGCCGCCCATAGTTCTGATAAATGAGACACGACATTAGATGTACTCTTAACAAAAAACGCAATGGTGTACTAATGACGTAAGGGGTCGTCGACCTTTCACTGAGTACTGAGTTTGGACATTCATGGTTAGAATCACCAATCGATTTATATATAGATATAGAAATTAAGGAAGAGCTACTTCCTTCCCGTTTTTGTTCGTGAAATATATTATTAATATGTTTATATGGAATTTAAAGGTTGATGACATTACAAATTGGTTATATAATATGATTACTTACACTAATATATCAAAAATGCGACGCCGGAAGCAGCGGCAGAGAGTTCGATGCCCACTCGGGGGAGTGTTATTTTATTAGTATCTGAACACTATAATCTCTCTGCCCGTTCTGCTATTCGCGGGATAGAGCGAGAAGGAAAATTTACATATCGATGATCCCAAGGTAAAATATCGAAAGTGAAAAATCGCCAATGTCTTTATTGCTCTTTTGAACCAAAGAAAAATGAAAAAAAATATTTAATTAATTCGTTTTTTAAACGCACGTGTAATTAAACGTTTAAATTGCAGCTATAAAAGAGATTTAACCAGGGACCGTCGATACACTTTGTATGAACGCTGTACGGTGTCTATATGCATTATCAATATTTAAGCAACGTCTTGCCTGCACTTGTGCATACACCCGCTAATGTGGCCTTGATATATTTAAATACTAGTCTCAGATATATGTTTGTCTAAGAACGTTGAACCTGTATCCGTATAGACTTGTTCTAATCTAATAATAGATAATTTTAAATTATCTATTATTAGAATAATATATATTTTGACGCCGAAATAGAATAATTGTGTATTGGATCTTCATTTTTGCTCGATGGTACACGAACGGTCTTATAATTTGAGTAAATTATAAGACCATTCAGCAAAAACCGTGTGATGCCGGCTTAGAATAGGATCAACCTGGTACTAAAGGCTAAAAAAAAAAAACATTTGAAAATCGAAAGTAATAACATTACAGTCAATATACATAATATTTATTTATTTATTTTGTTTTGTATATAAAACGTTTTAAATGAATCATGAGCCTCTGGTCATGGCTCATTAAAAACAAATTCTAAAATACGTCACCACACCGGCCGTTCGTTCCCCTTTATCCATGCACTCTCTATCTCTTCATGCCTCGTGGGTTTGGGTAACAAAAGCGTAATTTGATGCCTTAGTTTATCTCCAATTCAATAAATAACCTTAAACTTCTCATTGTTATACAATTATAGATTTTTTAAAGAAATATTTATAAGAAAAATATAAGTGTGATCAAAATCTTTTAAACATGGTGAAATCAAACGAATTACAATACATGTGTAACCTAATGTGACCTCATAAGCCGACAATAGGCCGATCAGCAAAGATACACGCCTATATGAATGATAATGAACTGAAACGGAACGGGGGCACCACTGCCCATCTGGCCATATATGGTAAAAAGACACGTAAATCCGAGTGATACAATAAGTTAGATTGAAGTATTAAAACGCAATAAATTATAATATAGAAAAATATTAAAGTAATTTAAATTTAGTTAGGTAGTAGAATTAATGGAATTAAAAGTGCTGTAATTATATAGTTTCGTACTACGATTGACCGTAGTGTTGCTTTTTATATGTACATAATTATGCACAATAAATAGACTAGCTTCACAACCTTTTAAACAATTAATAATTTATTTAAACTAACCTGTCATTTGCAATTGCCTCCTCGACGCTGGTGTGCGCGGGGTTCTCGGGGTCCTGGCAGCGCGAGGGGTTCTAGGGGTCCTGGGGGTCCTTGTAGGTGTCCTAGGAGAGTTGCCAGTACTGCGTCTCGAAGGTGATCCAAGAACTCGCAAGTCTGTGTTCTCAACACACGCCAACGCCTCGGCACCTGTCCTAGGGCTTTCATTCTCTTTATCTTCACAAAACTTCACTGGCGAGTCCAACTTGCTTGGATTGTAAGGACACCCAGTTTCTACGTCGAAATTGAATCTTCTTATGAACCGTTTTCTATCCCTGGCGTACTGTTCTGCCATGAGTCGCATGGTCTCATCCCTGTCCGGAACTCCAAATAAACACTTGCAGCTTCCACGTCTCCGCCGCGGCGTGTTCGCCCTGAGAGCCATGCTTGATGATATTTCGAACCTGCGTTGTTTCGGTGTACGTCCGCCAGCCGCCATGGTCAGGTGAGTTCAGAGAAACATCTGACTAATAATCTCGCGAGAAAACAGCTGTCGGCTGCGAGAGGGACGGAATGCGGGGGCGAGTGGAGCACCTGGCGATCAAAGCCGCGCCAATTCTAACCTAAAAGTGTTCGGCGTGCGCACGCGCATGCCTTCAGCGTACGACTGACGCTACGTTTCCCGCGCATCGGCCAGCTTCGATTTTGGCACTTGGCGCGCAAACCCAGGAGCCAAGGACGCTTTTTATACGTCTCGGGACACAGGTGGACGTAAAAGGGGCGAAATTTTGTGTAACAATAGTATAGATATATGGTAATGGTTATAATAGTCTTGCTTTTTTTGATTCTTGATAATTGTGTGACGTCATGCTTAATTTATGATGTTCTATATGTTTTACTATTTAGTTTATACAATCATTTTTTAGTATTAATCATAGATTTTAGTTATTTTTTCAGGTCAATAAATATATTTTTTTATGTATCGAACATCGTGTATATTATGTATGTAGTTCTGTATGTGTCATATCGTATAGGTTAACTTTAATGCTAATAGGCGATCTGATTTCTTCATACACCACTTACGTCACATGTTTTTTAGCGATCTTTTCCCTGTATTATGTAAAAATTAACAGCGGGCCATTAATTACCCAATTTTTATTTCAAATGTTATAATTATATTGTAGTTTAATAATATCTATTCCTAGATTTGCTTATATAGTAATAATTTATATTTAGCATCTGAATTCTATAGTTTAAGCATATTTTTAGTTACAAATGGCTGGGTAGACATAGAGAACCTAGGAATCTAATGTTATGACACTCCGCTATTCGTTTTTCTCCGCATTCTGAAGACATTGCGTTGCGAGTGCTTAAGCTTAACGTATGTATTTATATTATAAACAGTCTTTGGACTGCTTTCCTCTTATCTCTGATCATTGTTTAATTATAGTTCACAGAGGCTCACATTTTACAAAGATTGGCGTCACAGTTGGCGTAACACAAATCCGTTGCTTTTCTAACCTGACGGACACAAGTGATCTCCTTAATATATGCATGTAGGCTTTCAAGTAATAATTCATTGCGTTTCGTAAATTATTCTAAAAACCTTTTTACTTATAAATTATATTTAATTATAAATTTGTTTATATCATAACAATGCTATTGTTATATTTTTTTGAGTTTATTGGATGTGTTATTTTCTCTACAATTATATATGTGACATATGATTATATTATAATTGATATTTTTTTCTGAGGCCCTCGAGGCAACATGTATCCTTGAACTTATTAAAGGCGATATCCAAAATTTATGTACACATTTTTAAATGAAGAATAGTTAAGCAAAAAACCACTAATTTTAATTTAAAATAAGCTATTTCTTTAATATACGATACAAAAATTTGTTTATAATAACAAAAAAACATGTATAGACGACGACAGACATCAAATGCAACTTTATATAAGAAGATAATCCGGTTACTGGATATTATTATAAAATGTATGTTTAAATGTCATTTTTATGACCAACAATTTATTGGATGCAATATTCAATTTATTTTATTATGTGATCGAAGTCCAATACGAGATATTGCTGTCGTTAAACTTTATCGTAAATATTGATATGAGTTTTGTGCTTTTTTTTTAAATAAAATACGAGTAGAAGCTGCAGCTTCAGTGGGAGTGGGAGTTTGTATCTATGCGCAGAGGCCAGTCTGGGCACAGTGGCCCAATATGTGGCTGTAAATATTTAATATTTATATTTCTTCGCTCTGGTGTCGTGGCAAAGTGCTGCGTTGAGTTCTGCCACTCAACACACAGTACCTCCAGAATTCGACGGAAAGTGGAGAGTGCAGTGTCATTACACTAGGCTTTTTCTACATACCTTGCTACATACGGGATGTATCTATTGGTATAATTGAATCTATATAACAAGTATGTAAATATATATATTCTTCAAGTACTGAGAGACTGACAGACAACCCACAGATGAACCTAGTATATTTAAAAAGTTATAGAATACGGAGCTCTGAGATAGTATTTCTCGAAATTCGGGAAAAAAATAATTATTTATATACTTATGTCTTCCAGTTTCCACTTACCACTGTTTCCTGGAGATGTAATTAAAAAGCTGAAACTCAATATTATTATTTTTATTGTTATTAAAAAAAACATACCTAAGTCTGGGAAGCACTAAAAATATTATTACAGTTTTATTTTTTAATGCAACATTAAAATAATGGATATTTTTGTAATTTTGTATGGATCCATTCTTAGTAAAATCCTTAGTATCATATCTTAGTAAGAAGCTATGAAACGTAGTACATTCAATTTACTTGTACAGCACCTGTTGGTTATAATTTACCTGGTGCTTAATTAGCTTTCGAAGCGTTTTCTAATATGATCTCGTTACTCTCGCGCGCCTCTTGCCTTTTCTGACATCACTGTACTTTTACGAGTACATTACCTTGAAACACCAAGAAGTAATTACAGTCCTATGAAGGAAGTCTTAAAATTCTTTTGAAATGTATTTAAAATAATCTTTAGAAATCATGTTTTTGACGATATTTATATTTTTAAATTTTTCTTAGTAGTTCATTTAATTTTCCCGCCGGCGCAGAGCTCTACAGAATGCTACCCCGAGATACGTGAGAAAACGAAAACAATCTTCTAAATATTTGTTTGATTTCATAGACATAATTTCAAATATGAAGAGGCTCGACTGTGTTTAATGTTTTGTTTTTTAAATATACCCGACGTAGTTACCCGATATATATATATATATATAATACTAAACGATGCAAGTCGTCGTCTCAGCGGTAATATAAATTTACTGCCCATTGTTATTTAACTTACTTAGTAAAGTATCTCTAATTCAGCAAAGATTACACGTTTGACGTCGACTTACATTCGAGTAAATGATAGGATTCAAGTTTATTACCGGTCGTTGATATTTAAAATGCAAGTCTTTGAATATGTATTATTTCTAAAATATTAACATTTATAAATTTATACATTTGAGTCTAGTCGTAGCGCAGGAGCACAAGCGTGCGTTTGTAAACGCGACATATTGTGAGTTTGGTAACGAGGCTCAGCGCGGCGTTGAGTTCCGCCACTTAATACGAAATGCCTCAAGAATTCTGCAGAAAGAGGGGAATAGAAACTAAGTAAAATATAAATGGCATATCGTTTTGTATGGCAATGACTCATTACACTAACTGACTTATGTTAAGAAGTTCAGAGTGATTATATTTTTAGTAGCTTTTACCTCACTTGGTCAAATGTAAATAACTTAGAGATGTATCAGACATATTCTGGTATGCGGGAGACAGCGTGAAAAAAATACTAGGTAATATGTAATACATTTTAATTTCTAGATATATCTTTAAAACTAATTTAGCAATCGTCTCAAAATTTCGGTTATATATCCAAAAAATATGATTTTAAAATTTAAACAGTAAAATATCTACCTGTGAAATACCCGTGCGTGCTAATTGCTTAAGCAAAGTTGACGTAATGTGGTGCCCCCGCCGAGTAACAAGGTACTATCATATCAAAAAATCTGAATATTTTTTGAGGTTTGTCAATTGTCAACGCGATGGTTGCGGGTTCGATTCCCACTCGAGAGAATTATTTTTATTTTCAAGCTCTGGTAAACAAGATAAAGCGCGGCGTTGAGTACCATCTAACACGGCAGCGTGTTTTACTTAGCACTAGGTTCCTTCTGTCTAATCTATTTTATGTAGGAACCAGTGATTTTTTTTATTTTATAATTTTATTTACTATTTCCAATAATATAATAGTTCTATAACATCTAGAAATCTTATTTTCAAGACACGTAACTCAAGCCAAAAATCGTCAATCTTTAACTGCATTTAATTCAAAGTTATGACACAGTAAACTCATAACTTGGTGCTCCGGATGTCATTAAGGGACTCCAAAATTTCGAATATTTGAGTTTTCTTTTACTTTCTGGCTTCAACAATTTTCTCGGGCGATATTAATTATGCATTTTGAAGAATGAAACCTCCGACAGTATTGTAGGAAAGACTGGCAGAAGAAATTAATCACGCTGATTCAATTGTGCCACAACAAACTGAGCTTAGTCATTAAATAAATATTTTTTAAACGTGTTACTACATGTAAAAAAAAACTTTTAATGAAAAAAATAATTACTGTAGATTTCAGTGTGTCGTCCTAAACTAGATTAATTTAATAATACTAATATTAGTGTATGCTGATGGAACTTAGTGTTAAGACACGTTGCACTCAATTTTTGAGACATCGCTTGCAATTCAGCGCCCTACTTGATCATATTTCAATTCCTGAAAATAATAATTCCCCAAAATGAGAATCGAATCCACACTTATCGCGATAGACGTTCTCAAGATTACTTATATTATTATACAATGTATTTAACAAAACAGATTACTACTAAATTATTTATTTATACATTGGTCTCAGTCAGAATGTAATTTTATTAGGATTACCACTGTTCTATAATTCCACACTTCCCGAGGTTCCCAAGCAGGTGGACGTGTCGATCGCATCTAAATAACGTTCTCAGCACGAAGCAGCCATCTATATGCATCCACTCGTAAGTCGTAACAACAACAATTGCACTATGCTAATCTAATATGTTGTTGTTTTTCTTATTGCATTTAAAACTTCATCTCTTACATTCAAAACATTTGAGATTTAGCTCTGTCTATTAAATAATGAGGAAATTCCAATGTATCTAATATGATTTTCTTTCTTTTAGTTTTAACTCTTAAACCCTAGCGTGACTCTCCACCGACGTCAACAGCATATTTTTAGGTGACCTTCTTTCGGTATCGTCGATACTGTGTTCTCCAAGGTCGACCAAGATTCCTTTATCTCTCTTATCTCTCTTCTGTCACTTATTTTCTTGACATATCCAAACCATCTGAGTACCAGATATTTTCATGAAACATATTATGTTACTTAACTTACTTAAATCTATAAAATATATGTTCCTTGCTTAACCGTTAGCTTATACGGAGTGTTTTTCTCAGCACAAATGATTAATTATTTGTTCAGAACGACCAGCACGTGGCTGGAGTTGTTGATGTTCATTTCTTTAGGTATGGGCTTAAAATATATTAACCCCATATGCTGTCCCCGTTCCTGACGCTTCGTCTATAATATATGGTAATATATAATATACGGTGTATAGTCATAAATTGTAGACGCATTAAGAGTCTGTCTCTCTCTCTCTCTCTCTTTCTCTTTCTTTTTAAAAATTCTCGATCATTTTTTTTACTATAGCCACTTTTCATTGCGACTGTATAAAATACACTGACCTTTGCTATTTGATCAAATAATGAGTGGCGTCCACTGACAATGAAACTAGACTATCATTTAGATAAATATTCTCACATTTGTAAAGGATGTTTATGGAAACCATTAAAACGTATGAACTCAGTTTATTTTAAGCTTACACTTTTATCTATTAAAAAGATCCCTACTCAATTATAAAGTTAAAAAAGCACATTGAATATGTTACACTTTTTAACTTTCATGCTGTAACCTATATATACGTAGCAGGGTAGTTGGCCATTTCCTCACTCTGGTAACAAGACAGCGGTGCGGACAGAAAAGCGGTGTTGAGTTCACCCACTCTTCAATAGGGAAGTGCGATAAGAAAAAAATTATTGGTAATTGTATAAATATGTATAAATTCCTAAATAATTTATCACAAATTGTTACGAAATTAACATATACAAAAGAAAACATATTCTACATTAAACAAAAAAACTGACGTTCGTGAAAGTATGTCTATTAAAATTTTGCATGATTTCTATAGAATGCTTGAATATAGCGTGTTACAATGGCCACTCTTCAAAAATTCGCTCGAGGTAGCGACTGATCTGGAAGGTGGCTGTCAATTTGAAAATTACTGTTCGCGTGATATATCTGCTTCCTCTCATTATTTTGGCTAAAATAAAACAACTGCTTCATCACATCTACACGAATGTATCGCATATTTCTTGCAAACAAAACATATAAATAGATAATCGCTTTTTCTCGCAAACCCATAACTTTGGGAGTACAGTGATGGTCACTCAACTCAAGTAAATAATAATAACATAAATATTTTTTTACCTCCACACTGTATCGCGCACACATGGCACGGGGAACCTAGGAACCTCGTGCTGGGACAGTCCGTGTCCCACAACACAACGCTACGCTTTGACTAATTATTAAAAATATTTAAAAAAGTTTATTAAAGTATTAAAAACATTGGACATATCATTCCTCCGAATGGGCATTGAATCCACAACCGTCGCGAGTACAGTCGCATGCATGTGCTTCTGCACGATGCGGTGGTCTCTTACTTAATATTTACGTAATTAAAGTACTAAATAATTAGATTTTTATGTGCATGTTACATGTATGTAGCGTAAAAAAATAAAACAAAGACCAGGAAATACTAGGACATAAATATATAATTTTTTCCAATTAAATTTCCAACTTCCTTTAGCATCTGTCACCCATAAGGCACGTGTGCATCATTACCACAGTTCGGAATTACTGTAAAATTGCCGGTAATCTATATATTACCGGTAATTGAAAGTGACACGAAGGCGATATCAATCAAATGTTTTCATGATACATTGCCGATATTGTTTCAAAATTTCGACAGACATTTTAAACATTTTTAAAGTTAAAGTGTTATTGACAAACTAAGGAAGATATATTATTTGCTGGGAACAAAAAAAAATTAGTTGTAAAAAACGTATAAGATTTTAGACGTACAAGATGTTAGACGTAGCTTGATAAGAACGTATGGCTGATTAATTGGCTAGAGCGCTTGGACGATTTCCAAGATAAAATCCAACCGTATAAGATAAAACTTATATCTTATAAGGTAATATTAAACATAACTAAATAACAATAAGAAAAATTTAATTTCCAATTATTATATTCCAATCTTAAGAGAAATAAACAAATTATATTATAATAAAAGTAATGCAAACTTAAAAGACTTTAAAACGAGAGCTTCTTGTATATGAAAAGTTGTAATTCAATCACGCAATGTACACCATTGTTTCGTTATTAATTCGCGTCCACATATATTACATCCCTCTCGAGGCGAACTAACTGTATCGGAAATCATTACAGGCAAAATTAATAATTGAAAAATGGCGACCAATGTCTGAGTTTACGTACCGTGAAATTTGGAAATTAATTGTATGCTCGACATATTATAATGATATAGCGTTTATTTCTTTAGACATAAAGTTCACTATATTGTCGTTTTTAATGGTTTATTGTTTTTTTTTTTCAATCAAATTTTGTACAGGCTCGATCGACACGTTTCCCTTTTTGAGGTTTGCACTTTGTGAAATTACATACTTTAGGTGGGTTGTTTTGTTAATTATATAATATATAAACAGGTGTATTAAATGTATTAGCTATATTAGGTTCACGTTACAACAGTATGGAAAGATATTGTTTTTTTTTTTTTGAAAAAGGTTTACTATGATAGGTACAGAGATGAGATCGCCGTGGCGCGGAGGCTTCGATAATTCTTCTATTGGAGGAATGATTTATTTTTATTCCCTCGCTCTGGTAACAAGATAAAGCGCGGCGCTAGGTTCCGCCGTTCAAGACGCAAACTTTTTAAAATTAATCAGTAAGTAGGCGAAGTGTCTAACACTAGGTTCCTTCTACCTACCCTATATATATAAGCTGAACGAGCTATAGCAGCAAATACCAAAAAACAGAATAAATAATTATTTAAGTTGGCTCCCATACGACAAACATTATATGTTTGCCATTCTTATGATATGCTTTTTTATTTTTATTATTTACTATTTTTTTTTTATGGGAGAGGACAAGGCAAACGAGCGTTCGGCTCACCAGATGGTAAGTGATCACCGCCGCCCACGACCCCATGCAACACCAGAGGAGCTACAGGTGCGTTGCCGGCCTTTAAGGTTGAATGAAAGGCACCGGGGCCCGGCATTACCTAATGTGAAACGCAGTGGCCACTACTTCACGCCGGTTTTAAATGCCGGGCGTGGTATTAAATCCGGTCGAGTCTGCCCATGCGTGTTGCCATTACTGGCGACGTGACTCTACCACACGTACTTTAGTCGCCTCTTACGACACCGACAGTACCAGGGTGATCCTATACTAAGATCCTATTCTGTGGTCCCGCCACACGGCTAAAAATATTTATATAATAGTCGTGTGGTCCCGGCTATCTAAATAACTATTATAAAAATAGTTATTTAGATTAATATTTAAAATATTCTTTTCTCCCTGTAATATTTGTAGTTTGTTACTTATAATACTTAAAGTTATCTAAGTATACTCTTAGATAACTTTAAGTACTTCAAGATAATAAATGCAGCTATGAGAGAGAGCGTAGAGCACTTGCGATTTGCAACATAGAGTGCAGTGGGGTAGTTCTCTCATTCACTCGAGAATGGCGGAAACGGCCACAATGAACTTACACTGGCGGTTTCCGGTACAGTTTACAACAAAACTCTTGGTTAACACCTGCTAGTTAAATTTTATTTTCTCTATAATAACAGTAGAGATATTAAAATTAGAACGTATCAGAAGGCCAACCAGCGACATTAGTAAGGCGTCAGATCGCACTAATCGCTACTTAAGTTCTTATCATATAACCTACATTATATGATATGTATATATATACATAAATCAGCTTACATTCAGATATATCAGCTTCACGCTGTATCGTCCCCGTCCCGACCACAACAGGCAGAGGGAATCCAGTGATAAGACACTTTGTTCCCCACTTCAGTTACTTTTTTTATACGTTTTCTGATATATATTTTTTAACTTTGGTTCCGGAAAACATTTCGAAAATATTAGAAATAACAAATAGCATTTTCTCATGCCAAATGATAAATTATTATAGTTGGTTAATAAGAGAAAGAGAGCTAACAAGTTGTAACAAAAATTGGTGTAAAAAAATTGCGAAGTATAATGAGAACGTATGGCTTAATGGACGGAGAACTAAACGGTTTCCAATGGCCGCGAATTCGAATCCTTTTACGATCAAATTTTTACACGTTTCCTAAAATATTTTTCTATCCTTAGCGAATCATAAATCTTTAAAAAATATAAAAAAATAGTCAAATCACTTGTTGACTCGAGTGCCCCTACCTGTGCCTCGGAAGTGCGCGCGCATTGTCTCACGCCCTGTGACTCGAACACTAATGCGATTTTTTTTCGTCAGTTTGGTGCCTTTATTGTGATATCCTAGTTCTTTGTGCACGTGTGCCACCTTCCGTCACTTTGTCTTGATTTAATTTTCTGAATTCTTTTCTTGATTGTACTCAAATGT
This sequence comes from Heliconius aoede, assembly GCA_037355905.1. Taxonomy (NCBI): domain Eukaryota; kingdom Metazoa; phylum Arthropoda; class Insecta; order Lepidoptera; family Nymphalidae; genus Heliconius; species Heliconius aoede. The sequence goes on from JBAIZZ010000228.1 coordinate 94,679, forward strand.
ACGAATAAAAGGATGAAAGATGATGCCGATGTGGCGCTGTGGTTTTGAGTTCGATTTCCATTAGTGGAGATAATTTCCATTGGCTGGTTCTCATAAAACGCGGTGTTGAGTTCCACCAGTTAATGTGGAATGCCTCCAGTTTTCACAGAAACCATTGAACTAAGTGCCTGGTCTGATTGAGACACTAACTGGAAAATGAAAATTTTAAAATTGCAAACAAAGAGAAATTTCTGACTGCATACTCAATGGTTAAAAGTTCGATAACGGCTGGTTAAAAAAGAAATACGAAATTAATTATAGTATTTTGAATAATATGATAATAATATTCTGAATATAACAATAAAACATCTAAAATTTATGGCGTCCGTGATTAAAGATGACATTTCGAGGATTTGAAGTCATAAACATAAATCCTTAAAAAGAGATATGTCGCAGTTTATAACGAAGTCAAATTAAAATATAGTCTTTAATTTTATGGATTGTTATAAATAGTGATATAATGCATTCTCTGTTGCTCTAAATAGAATGGAATATTTCTTTTTATTTTATAGCAGATCCAAAGAAATGTAGTGTTAAGACTCTCGAAATATCTTGTCACAAAAACAAGTCCAAAAGTAAAATGTACAAAAAAAATGTATAAAGTCGAGAGTCTTTTAATATGTTATACGATAACAGCGCGTGCTATCGTGAGAGCATCATTTGTATCAATTAATTAGTCTCAGTAAGTGTAATAAAAAACTCGTTACTGCAATTGAAAAGCATCCAGTGTAATGTTATTATGTAATAAAATGTTGGACTAATTTTAATAATAATTTAAACCAGATAAGTACATTATTCTGATTAAATAATTTTCATCTGCTCTGGTAGACCAAGCCCGTTGTTGGTCTCCACCTAGTCCGCCAGTACGTAAATTAAGCGGAGAATAAAATAACGGAGAATCTCTCCGGAAACGGGAAATGCCCTCCCTGCCATATTTTGAGAAAAAAAATGTTATATAATATATCATTAATGAAATTGGCATTCATAGCGCAGGGGCGCAATTTACCGAATACAGTACAGATTGTGGGTTCGCTTGCCACTCTTGGAAATTAAATATTTAATATTTCCACTTCTTCATTCTGGCCACGACACAATAAAAGTCTCAACACGTAAAACTGGGAGACTCCCCCCTCTCTGCCTAGCTGTCTATATGCGGGACACAGCATGAAGCTGAAAAAGACAATTGTTATTTATTTTTATTAATAAGTATATACTATCTAATATAAAATCTAGATACGAGTATAACACTTATACCCTTGATGCAATTAAAAGATTCACACGATTGAAAAGATAAAATAGTGAAACGAGCGCACCGGCGTCGATTCGTTAGCAAAAAAATGTTACCTCTCATCTCAAATACTTGAAAAAGACATAAGAATCCCAACTTTTTGCGCTTCATTAAAAACTGTACCAACCTTTTTGCTCTAAGGCTGCGCATACGCACATATTGTGTCAACTGTTATTGAAAAAGATTTTACCAATAAATGAACATCTTCAAAGAATTCTTCACGAATCTCTTACGATTCACATTACACAGGGTATGAAAAAGGATGCTGGCATAGATGAGAACTGCTGATGCATTGTCAATATCCTCTGAACAATCAACAATCAATAAGTTTCACAACATAACGTGGTGAGCGTTAATATATAATGAAATTATGTTATTAAATAAATTATTGCTATTTATTAAGATATTTTAAATCAGGATTAAGCCGGTAAATGCGTTTACAGTCGGCCTAACCGCCGGCCGACAGATGCCCGGATGCCAAGTTCCGTTCGAACCTCAACCAGTCCAGCACCATCTCATAATTAGGCTCTACCTTGCAGTCTATCGAATACAATATATTTAAATGTTATTAGATGTAACATATTCATTTGTGAGGATAAAAACAAAACTATGCAAAACTTTCAATTTCTTTTAACTGTTTGTCTCGATTTTATTGGAAATAATAATAATATTGTTATTGTTACCGTATTAAAAGTGTTATTAAACAAAAAAGTTTTTTATTTAAAACGTACGGTTGTTGAACGGTTTACAGTAGACGCAGGTTCAAATCCGGCAACGTTCAAATTTTTATACGATTTTAAAAGATGTTAACAGTATTCTTTAATGCAAAAAAGGAAAACCCATAAATTAAATAACAATAATAGATAACAAAAACGGCACGGAAATGTACAAGAAACGACCCTTTCGCCCAATGAAGCGATCTCTTCCATACAAACATGAGAATTCGTCAACTCTCATCGTATATAAGGGAAGAAGGGTTTGAGTCATAAACAATAATTAAATTCTTCAATAATTGTAGATATATATATATGTATAAGTTACTATATTTATTAGTGCTGAAAATTTTTCGTTACTTATTCGAAATACAAGGTGTTTAATATTATGAGAAAGTATTATAAATATAAATATATTGATATAATATTATATTATTATATCAGCTCATAGCAGGGTTTTCAGCCGTGTGGGCCCGGCTTAGAATAGGATCACCCTGGTACTGTCAGTGTCGTAAGAGGCGACTAAAGTACGTGTGGTAGAGTCACGTCGCCAGTAATGGCAACACGCATGGGCAGACTCGACCGGATTTAATACCACCCCCGGCATTTTAAACCAGCGTGAAGTAGTGGCCCTTGCCACTGCGTTTCGCATTAGGTAATGCCGGGCCCCGGCTGGCAACGCTCCTGTGGCTCCTCTGGTGTTGCATGGGGTCGTGGGCGGCGGTGATCACTTACCATCAGGTGACCCGAACGCTCGTTTGCCTTGTCCTCTCCCATAAAAAAAAAAAAAAAAAAGGGTAGGCGAAGGGAGCCCATCATTATCATATAACATAAGAAATTTTAATTTCTCTTAAATTTTGTTTCACATAAAAAGAAATAAAATTTTAAATAATCTTGTGTCATATTTTATAATTTATTTATATATAAAAAAAGAAATTTTTGCAATGTAAAATTTTCATAATCTATAAATCTTTATTTCCTATTGTTTTGTCGCCTTTTTCATACACATAGACATTATCCTCAAACCAGATTCAAACCCATTACGTTCAACTAGGTATATCCCGAATACACGTATACCTATCAGTATTTTTGTAATAATTAAGCCATTCATTTGCAATGTCGTATTGTTTGATGAGACAATGGTCGGTCGTGACTGACACAGTGGTAACGCGTCTAGTAACGGCTCTCTTAACGATGTTGTCGAGCACGAAAATTGTATTGAATGATAATATGAGTTTCACTTAAGCTTTCATTGGTTTTACGTTAACTCTTGAATATAGTTATATAACAGATTTTGTTAATGTAATGATAATAATATATTTTATTAAAGAAATGAGACGAGTCAACCGTGTGACTCTAAATGCGACATGTGAGTTCGGTTTCCACTCGAGGAGGCAATAGCGCAGTGTTAAGCTGCCTACTCAATATATTGAGTACTTTCAGAATTCGGCAGAGAGTGGGGAACGGAGTGTCTTAACACTAGGTTCCCTCTGCCTACTCTGCTGTGCACGGGATATAGCGTAAAGATAAAAAAAAAACAAATCTTTTAAGAACACAGACAGCGTTGGCTGGAAATATCTCCAAATGGTATGTAAGTAGAAAAAAATCTAATTTAGTCATTCTATTTGTTCTACTGCTTTACAATCAAACCTACAACCGCTTATTATTTTACTACTATACTAATATATATAGTTTGAAACTTTTATTATTCAATATCAACACACGCTTTGCGATACACGCTTGTACAATAATTTATTGCTAAATTTCAGTAAAAAAAAAACCACTTAAGCGTATATATTGTACTGGGAAATGTGTTCTCTACAAACGACCAGCTTACCTACTACCGGTCGGATGTGTTACTTGTATTTTTAAGTACTTCCTAAGAGTTCGCTCTTTTTCGGTCGCGCTATAGTTAATTTTAATTTATGGCATTTCGTCTTCGGCAATGTTGACAGAAATCAGTTGAGTTTTGTGTAGAGTCACCATGAAAGTTACTATTTTCTTTTGTTAAATTTTATATTTAAAGACGAAAAGAAATTATATATTAATTCAAATTAAAAATCTTATCTCTATTATTTGCAACGGCAATAAACACTCGTGCGATGCGTAAAGGTGAATTAATTTATTCAATTCTCTGGTATTATATCAGATAACAGAAATATTTTATCAGCATACATAAGAAAACCACCACCAATATAGTTTAGTTTAACTGTAAAGCCATCATATTAATAAACTTATTAAAAATCTATAATATTTACCTGAATATTATATGGTAAGACTAGCGTCAAGGGATTACAACCAGATGTCCAAAACACCTTGCGAGAAAGGTGTCCATAATAAATCTCTATACTATAGCATACTATAGTATACTATAGTATACTATATTCTACTACACTACTAGTGTAGTGCCTACATATTGTTAACCGTTTGTCATTCAGACGCCGACAACGGACACGACGCGGCCTAATATGGCACCAGCGCAAGGTGCATTGAGAATGTCAATACGTGAAATGAAAGGATCTTATGGGTTTTTTTTTTCGCATATTGTATTCAAATGTATTATTATTGTTATATTTTTAACTAAAGAATTATTTATGCCTTGATTGATTTGAACTTTAAGGAATATTTTGCATTTCTAGTAGGTTCTCTCGGCCTACTTTTCTATGTGAGGGGTACAGACGGAGACGGAAAGAAACAGCGCAAATCTACATTTTAAATAATCTCAGAAAATCAATCGAAAAAATATTTCGAATGACATTATTTCAGCTTCACGTTGTATCCCGCTTATAGTAAGGCAGGAACGCAGTGTTAAGACACTCCGTTCCCATTTTCCGCTAAATTTCTGAAGGATTGCGTGTTGACTTGCGGCACTCCTTTGCCTTGGTGCCAGAGCGCAGAAAATAAAATATTTATAAATTCATTCCTCCGAGTGGAAATCGAACCCACCACCGTCGCACTTATGCCTCTGCGTCACAACGACCTTACAATTTCAATGCACACCATTTTCAATTTCCAATATGTATATTATAATGTAGCTGAAATGCAATTACGATGCAGGTGTCACCACACACTGGCGTGTGTCATTAATACTTAGTGACAGAAGTAAATTAATATAAATTAAACTTTATTTCAGCGACCCTCAGTGACCGTCGTCGTCAGTCACGCGACATGTTTTGATTAATAGAAAGTATATAATAGTATAGGAAATGCGATCGGCATTGTGTTTTATGGGGATATGTGAAATTATTATATTGCATGTCATTAATGACACTTCCGTCGTGGCGCAGCGTCTGTTTGTAAACACGTCGGTTGTAGGTTCGATTCTGACACGGGGGGAATGAATTGTTTTCATATTCTCGCTTTTATTCCGCCAATTAAGTATCTATCTACCCTGTTATACGTGAATGTAGCCTATGGGTAAAAACCACACGACATATTGTTACCAAATTCTCGTAAACGACTTACAACAGTCGTTTGGGCAGATGTGGACCACTCTACGAGCCTTTTGTGGATATAGATGGTATGGACACTACTGCACTTCAGATATATTTAATTTTATAAGTTAATGTTAATAATACTTCGAAAATGTTTTAAATTTTGTTTAATAAAATTACTATTGTCATTCCTTTAGATTGGTTTTTATGGCAATATTCTCGGTATATAATCTTGCGTAATATGTTATATATGACGTTACCTAATATGATTCTTGCGTCTCTACTGATATATTTTTGCTATAGGAATTAAATGTAATAAAAATAGGATTAAAACATGTAAATTATTAATAAACTCTAAAAATGTATATATATCAAAATATATGTTAAAGATAAGGAATATTTTAAAAAAAATTCTTTCGAAGCATATCCACGATAAGCCTTTCATTCTCAAACGACAGGTGTTTCGATCTGCATTGTGTTGTGTTGTATATGTATTTATTTTATACTTTTGACTTTACCCAATAATATATATTTTTTTAGCTTCACGCTGGCATCCCGCAGACAGCAGGGTAGGCAAAGGGAACCTACTGTTAAGACATTCCGTTCCTCTATTTCCACTTAATTCTAAAGCCATGGCATGGAGGCGTGCTGAGTGGCAAACTCAACGCCGCACTTTTCCATACACCAAAGCGAAAAATTGAAAATATTAAATATTTCATTTTATATATTTTTTATCAAAATATGTAACATTTTATTTTTAGCGTAAAAAGATGAAGTGGTCAGTCAGGATAAGAAAATGAAATTGAGCTCTATTGTACAGTAGCATCACGGTTTTTTTTGTCATAACAAGGGTAAGCAGGGTGCTGTATTAAGACATTTCGTTCGCCACTTTTCACTCAAATATCGAAACATCGACTGATGAAACTCAACGCAGTGCTTTGTCGTGTTACCAGAGTAGGAATATGAAATCACTACACAACTTCTTCATATACTTAATTGCATGTCAATAAACTACCTATTGAGTATTTTAGCCGTGTGCTCCCGGCTTAGAATAGGATCACCCTGGTACTGTCGGTGTCGTAAGAGGCGACTAAAGTACGTGTGGTAGAGTCACGTCGCCAGTAATGGCAACACGCATGGGCAGACTCGACCAGATTTAATACCACCCCCGGCATTTAAAAACCGGCGTGAAGTAGTGGCCCTTGCCACTGCGTTTCGCATTAGGTAATGCCGGGCCCCGGGGCCCTTCATCTCCACCTTAAAGGCTGGCAACGCACCTGTGGCTCCTCTGGTGTTGCATGGGGTCGTGGGCGGCGGTGATCACTTACCATCAGGTGACCCGAACGCTCGTTTGCCTTGTCCTCTCCCATAAAAAAAAAAAAAAAATAATAATATTGTATGTTTATTATATATATAAAGCATTACATGACTTTTCCTAAGGCGGTATCTACTGATATTCTTGAGCATAATTTGTTTATTTTAAGTAATTTCATTAATTGCATTGTTTTTACATTTATCTCGTATATGAATAATATAAAAAGAAAATATCCTTTTTTGTACGTTTGTTTATAACAAACGGTTACAAATAAAAACTATTTTAGACATTTTTTTTCTAATAAAGAAACTATTAAGTGTCTCTGTACTTATTTAACCTAGTGTCTTAAAAATAGATTCCATCTGCTTACTTCCTGCTAAATACGGTATGGTGCTGTATTTGGTATACATCGTGAAGCGAAATTACCCAGTAAAAAATATTTAAAACATATTGTGTAAAAAATTTTAACTTTATCTAAATTTATAAAGCATGTTAATTTATAAAATCTCGAGCAACGACAAAAATATATAAATTTAATGACACGGGAAATGATAATAAAACAATTTTTTTCTATAAAAGAACATCGAGACATGTTTATTGTCAAATACAATTTCTTCCTTTCCTTCAATCGTTTTAATAATTATCGATATTAGCGCCAAAATAATACAACAGATACAAATATATATAGGAAATGTCAAAATCAACAACACGTTACAGATAAAAATAGGCGTCCATAAACCAAAACCAACCAAAAATAATCTTATGTAAGTATTTAAAAATATTGATTTATTTTCATTTTAACCGGTAATTTGGTTGCACACTGTATCTTTAATAATTTTATCACACGTAATAATAGAAAAATTATACTACTATTAATATAATTTATCTTTCTTTATTACATAAAATTTGTAATTACAAAATGTCTATATAATATGTAAACATTTAAATAAATTAATACATTTCTGAAAGTTTAGTTCTACAATATTGAAATATAAAGTAGGAGAGAAAATTACATACTGTTTTGAATGCTTCCCTCATATTTAATAATTAAACCAAACAATACACTTTGTTTAGACACAAAGAACTTACATGTAAACAAAAAATAAACATATTTCCAAGATAATTTGAACCCACAAACTTAATATTTAATTAGAAGAATGCCATTTTTAAAAGAGGTATCTGATATCTTTTTAATTTATAACATACAAAAACAGTATAGATTAAATAACAACTTATTAAACCATAGACAATAAATATAAATGAGAAATCTTATTAAACTGTATTAAATTGTATATATTGTTTTATCACAAACTGTTATACGTATATATATAATTACTATTGTATATATAGATATTTATACTTATTTTTAAACAGCACCTATTTGAACAATCGGTAACGCTAGCTGGAATGCGTTTTGTATGTATTTTGTACTATTTTCTGCCTGAAAAAAAAATTTTCTATGTTATTGAAGAGTTATAAGTTTTATTAGCTTCATGATGCATCCCGCAAATAGCATGGTAAGCAGAAGGAACCTAGTGATAAAACACTCCGTTTCAATTAAGACACGTTCATTGCCACTTTCCACCGAATTTTGGAGGCTTGTTCCATTACCAGCGATGAAAATGAAAATAATTATTTACTTTAAAATGACAATCAAACCAATAATATTTTACAGTACTTATGTACTTATTTCACTTTATAGACATGCCCATATCGATTTGAATTTTCACGAACAAAATACTTACCTCCAAAAATATATTAGTCATATAGTTATTTATTTGTTCTTCATTACTACAGGAGAGTGAACGCAAATTATCCGAGAACTGAGTAGCCAGCTCACTAATATGTTTTGATATAACTACTGTCATCCTGAAAATAAAATTAGTATATACAATATACTTATAATATTTTTTTTTTACAAAACCTCATGCTACAAAAAAATTATAGCTTTCATAAAATTGCTAATTTTACAATTTAAAATTTTTGCAATAAATCTCTCCGCAGAGATGCCAACAACTTAAATGTAGCTTGATAATAACAGGTCAGAGAGCTTTCAAGGACGGCTTCCAATAAATGTGAGTTTTAGTCCTGTTTATACATTTTCAAGACTAATTCCGCTTTTTGAAAAATGTTAATTATAAAAGCATAACTTTTTATAACTATTTATAGAAGAGACAAGATTTTGCGAGTAAATCCAAGAATAAATTGTATATTTAAAAAGCTATTTTGAGTGGCAGTTGGCACAAATTAAGACATTTCAAATACCATTACGGTACTGCCGACGAGTCTTGGTGGCCTGTTGTTAACTCTAGATGACTGCGCAGATTAGATTTTACGATTTTCCTTCCGTATGATAATTGACTCTCCGAGCAAACAATGCACCAAAGTTCAAAACGCTTAACTTCAGGATGACCACGACTCGCCGACCAGACTAGATCCTACTATAACTAGTTACCAATACTTACTGTGTAAGAGCATCAGCCTCATCAGCTGTGGACCTTCTGGTCTTCACTAGAAGCATTTCACCAGTTTTGTGATACAATTCCACCGATAGCGCCGTGGCTTGTGCTAAGCTGCTGACGGCTTTTTTATATATAGCTTTCTCTGTTATGTTATCTTGTTCTTCTAACCAATTTAGTATTTCCGTGTATTGTCTGAAAAAATGTATACAAATAATAAATTCATTATTATTAACGCTATTTAATATTGATACTTTCTGTTGCATAGTGTCTGACTGTAAGCGAGGTTGTGTGTTCAATTTCTTCTCAAGAAACATTATTTTTTTTATTTCCGCTAAAAGACAAAAGGCGGCTGGAATCAAAATCCGCAACTTACACACTATCACGAATAATTAACAACTCCATATTTATATATGCCATTCCATTCTCTTTCTACAAATTTGAAATCTCGAATTTGTCCATCCGTTCCACAAATCGAGGCATTCCCCAAATTCGAGATTTCGAATTTGTAGAAAGAGAATGGAGTTTCTTAACACTACGTCCAAGACAACGCCGCATCTCCCGCATACAGCAGGGTAGGCATAAAGAATTTGGGTTTAAATATTCCGTATATACATAATATATGTTAAATGTCAGAACTCAACACTGCGGTTTATCTCACGAGGGTTAAGAAAATGAAAATGAATTAACAAAATAAATATAAATACAAAGAAATTATACTTTATTAATGGCTGAAATTGTAGTTTCAACCCAATATCTCGAGTTGCTTTCTGCAATCTTTCTAATAACGCGTCAGGTTTCGATGTATCTTGAGATATATTTTCACCAATGTCATCATCCTCATCATCATCTGGCATTTCACAGAGTTCTGGAACAAAGTTATATATAATGTTTTAAGCTATTTCCACTCACCCGCAATGTCAGGCAGTGTGTTGGGAACGGAATAGGCACACTAGGTTCACTAGGTCATCAACTTCTCCAAATTCTTTGTTTTATTCAGTTTAAACAATCTTTCTATTTAAAAGAAATTCTATTTTATATGGAGGAACTGAATACAATAATCAACACAAGCAATTCCATTAAATTATTCCTCCGAACAAGGATCGAAGTCATGACCATCACCAAACACACTCAGTCTTCACATAAAAATATAAAAAAGTATGTTTTACCAGTAACTTGTTGCAATGTCTCTTTTATATCTTGTCTCTTATCTGGGTCGGCTGAACGGAGACGTTCGTCTATTCTCATACTGACTTGTTTTGATAACATTTCTAGTGCTTCTAAGTGGACGAGACCTGGAATGGAAATACAGATCTAATGTTATTTAAATTTTAGGATAATATCTAATACTTGTTGTATTGTCGCCACTCAACGTCTAGAAAGTTGAATGGTATGTGGGGAAAGGAGTGACTTAACACTCTCCCTGTGCCTTCACTACTGGTGTAGTGAGAGTATCTGATTGTGAGCGCGATGGTTGTAGGTGTGATCCACGCTGGGACAGGGAGGAATAAATTATTTACACTTCCCTATTTTGTAGACAAAATATAGAGTTGTGTTTCGCTACTTGTCACTGGTATTGACATGAATGAAATTTTGACTTAGTTTTATCTCTACATATCCTAACATTGATTGATTGATCTCATATATTATTTTTTTCCAACATACTACCCGAATTACTTCTATGACATACAGATAAATCAATCAATCAGCTTCACACTGTATCCTGCACAAAGCAGGGTAGGCAGAGGGAATCTTGTGTTAAGACACACCATTCCCCACTTATTGCCGAATTCTGGCGGCATTGCGTGTTGAGAGGCAGAACTCAACGCTGCGCTTTGCCTCAACACCAGAGAGAAGAAATGGAAATATAAACGTAATAAATACAGATAAAGCATAAATATCAATAACTGTATTCTTTCAATAATACCATCAGTATCTTGACTCAGTAGTTTTTTTTCATAAAACGCTACCTTGTTTTTAATTACAACTCTCCTTCAATAAAAAAATAAAAACAAACAAAAAACAAATTACCCTCAAAATCATCAAACAATGTCTCATAATGGACCTCTTTAGCTTCCTTCTTGGCCTCTCGTATCATATCTTCTTCATCAGCTTTCTCTTTAGCCTCTCTCAGTAATTGTGATAACACAGGTTTATCACCTGCATCCAGGCCTAGCATAGCCCGTTTCTTGGCTAAACCTGGATCTCCATCTTGCAGAACTTCCATGGTCTTCTTTCCGATGGTTTCCAGAGTGTCTAAGCCACCTGCTATTACTTTAGTGCCTGGAAATTCATATAAAAAATTAAGTTTTTTGTTATGTTTTTAAAGTTTTGTATTGCATAGATTGCTATATTAAGACCAATGTGGCGCAGTGGAACAGTGTCTGATTATTAACTCGACGGTTTTACCGTACGATTTCCACTAGGGGGGCTATTTTCATTTCCTCACTCTGATAAAATGTCAAAGCACAGTGTTGAGTCCTATCACTCAATTGACAATGTCTTGAAAATTGTGTGTGTGATGTGTCTTATAAATACAATGTTTTTAATTATATTCTTCTGTAAGTAATATATGCAATTTTAGATTCTACGCCATTGTATATTAAATTTTAGTATGTACATTATAATTTTTTTAAAGAATTTACATTTAAATTGTCTAATTTAACATAATTCTCTTAATTTAAGAACGAAGATTCAAGAAAAACACAATGATTCCATTGCAAACTAAATACCTACATATTAAATTAATTAATTATTTTTACTAGAAGATTAAGCAGTGTAAGATATATTATGACGTATTTTTTTTAGCATCTTACATAGTGTAGGCATAGTGTCCAGACACTTTTTGTCTTGTATACAATTTCAGCCCTCATTCAAAAAACTGCAAAGTTATCTGTGGTACTCAACTTTGCGCTCATTTTGCTAGAGTGGAACCCACAACCATCATAATTGCAAACAGAGGCTGTCCAATAATAATGTAAATAAGCAATATGAATTCATTGCCTATTTAAAATAAAAAAATATCAATATTAAAAAGTTTAATTTGCAACTTACTAGTAGTTTCAACAAATTTAGTGACACCAGACAATAAACTACCAAATGGAAAAGTTCCATCATTACTGTCTCCTTTGTCTTGTTTCTCCAGGCTATCTTGTTCTCTATCAGGTGTAATTTGTTTAATTTCATTACTTTTAAATGATTTTCTCGCTAATTCTTCAGGATCTGGGGCACCTATGCCAGTTTCTAGGACTGTTGTTATGCCCTGTAACATTTTGTTTTGTTGTTATGTCCTTATTTTAACAAATATTTCTATAATAATTTTAATTGAAGTTAATAGATTTATTATGACAAATTTTAAGCAATTTAAAACTTAAATTAATAAAAGTAAATAGGAAAAAAAATATATACAACAATGGTGGTCATATACTTCTCGCTACATTCAAAATGTTATATGTTTCCTTAATAAAAGAAGCCATATAAGTATCTGTTACCTGTGATACTTGTGTAGTCAAGGTACTGATACCAGCTGTAGCAGTACTGAGCAACGAATCGACACCCCATCCCCATCCCCAGCCTTCAGATTTTGTTGGCTGAGGAGGATTTATATTAGTTTGAGGTTTAGGTGGTTCCTGAAAAAAAAAAGTTTTTATTGTATTTTTAGGGTTTACACAAATTTTACTTTTATGTGTTGAATACACCTTAAAATGTATTTACTCAAGACTAGACACAATTATTTCAAATTATCATCGTCTATGATTTTGTAACAATTTTGTTTAAGCTTCACACAGTATTACACAAATAACAGGGTAGGCAGAAGAAATGTAATGTAACACATTATCTACTTTTCTTCCAATTTTCAAGACATTGCTTGTTGAGTAGCTTGACTCTACCACACATACTTTAGTCGCCTCTTACGACACCGACAGTACCAGGGTGATCCTATTCTAAGCCACACGGCTATAATTCTATCACTATTTACAGCTATCTTGTGTTCAATTGACACTTGTGGGAATGAATTTTTTCATTTTAGTTTAAGCTGAAAGTGGAAAACAGATTTTGTTGACACTAGCTTCTTCCTATCCAGCACATCATATGTGAAAGCACAGTAGCATCGCACAAATATTTTTAATGAAAAAACTATAATAATCTTATAAATGAATGCATACAATATATATTATAATTAAATTATTTAATATATATAGTAATATAATTAATATTTTCCCTTTTAGTGTATGAAAGCTATGTAGAAAATAAGAGAAATTATAAAGCAAACAAGTAGATAATCTAGAATGTAGCAAACATACTTTATTTGTAGAAATTACAGTTGAACTTTCATCTCCCCAATCATCAAAGTCATCCCATCCTGAACTTTGCTTTTCACTAGAAACTTTATCTTCTTTATCTGATTTAGCTACACTCTTGTTTTCTTTTGTGTTTGAAATATTAGAGTTTGTCAGTGGCAGTGCATCTTCTTCTACTATATCAAAATCATCCCATCCATCTCCAATTTTATCCTTATCATGAAAATAAACAAAAAAAATCATTATGTTACTAATTCAAAATCGTTTCTAGACTATATTTCTTACTTAATTTTATTATACTACTTCACTTTGATTTTAACGTTTTGCGTACCTGTTTATTTGCAGACGCAGATTTAGTGGAAACTTTTTTAATATCTTGGTCAGATTCTAAATTATCACTATAATTTGAGGAAGACAGGCGTTTTTTTCTTTCCTTCTTATGAGGGCTACTGCGGCCTTCGTCAGCACTTTCAAAATCTTCACTATCACTTGAGGGCATTATTAATTATTTTAAATATTTCTTACAATGTTTATTACACCCTTATTGCGATTTTTAAGACATCTTGCGTCAACTCTGCTACGTGTTTGACAGTAGTCTACGACGTTACGTTTTACTTAACAATGAAAAATTTAGTTTATTATTTATTATTATTAATTAATTATTAAATTTTAAATTTCTATTAAACTTGCTGATTAATTATAGTTTTATATACATTTGTTATATTGTATATTTTTATTTGGTAAATTATACTATCGTTTAAATACAATTGTAAGCGTGAAACGAAACTTGAATATGATTTTGATTTCAGTTTAAAAAGTTAGTTTTTCTTCAAGTTGCTTTTATGTTTGTTTTCCTTTGTATTATATTTTTCTAAATTTAAAGTAGCTATTTAATTTAGTTTAAAAATTCGATAAGCGTTTGTACGCAAAGCATACAAATGAATAAAATTGATTGAATATTTTATTATTTAAGCTATTGCTTACTTAATTTAGATGGTACTCTTAATAATTAATTAATTTTAAGTTAAAAGGCATTACATTAATATTTAAAACCTATCTTATTTTTCGTAATCATATCAATTAACTACTAGTGTATTTATTTGAAACATGAAACGTTTAATGGGCAGGTACGTTCCTTTCTAATTCTATTTACTATTTGTAATATAACTATTAATAATGCGAATACTGTTGCATCCTGTATTATCCATATTGTATCCGCGTGTAGACAACAGAATGTTATTATTAGCAATCGTAATAAATTTCATTAATTTTATACTTGATGACTTTATTGATAATTAAAGTGAATCGATGTTATTTTAAATTTATTTACGGTGCTCGGTAATGAAAGACGTTTATATAATTAAGGTTAATTATTTAATTGTTATGGGTTTCATACGAATTGCAAATTTCACTTAGAATTTCTCTAGATAATCATTGTGAGAGGCCGTCGTGGCGCAGTGGCACAAGGGTGCCGCCCGCAAACACGATGGTTGTGGGTTCGATTCCCACTCGAGGAAGTGAAATATTTATTTACGTTTATATTTTTCTTCGCTCTGGTATCGAGGCAAAGCACGGCGTTCAGTTCTGCCACTCAACGCGCAATGCCTCCAGAATTCGGCAGAAAGTGGGGAACGGAGTGTCTTGACACCGAGGTTCCCTCTGCCTACCCTGCTGTGTGAGGGATACAGCGTGAAGCTGAAAAAAAAATATCATTTTAATATACCTTATTCATTTCTCTAAATTAACTGAATTTTATAGATGTGGAAAATAAGTTTAAATTACATTAATAATTTTAAAACACATCTTTCGGTTGAAGAACCGCAAGTCATTTGGTCCGCTTATTCATTACATAGTAGTGTAGTGCCCAGCTAACACAAATATATATATATACAAAAAAATAACTCTAAAATTTTTGCATAAAAATATAAATTGAAAGTCATGCTCGCCCTGGAATTCATTTCAAGATCAGCGGTGCTATTCAACACAGTACATAATATATATATAAACCCATCTGTAAACATTGTTTTTCCCTCCTATTTTATCGTAGATTACTCGAGATGCGTAACTCCACAAAATCCACAATAAACAAATAAAGAATTAGGGATTGTAGAATAGATTAAAAATATTTACAAATACTTTGCTTTATGTTCTTGAGTATTTAGACTAAGTGACTAAGATTAAACTTTCTATTGTCTGTTTTTTATTCTATTGCTTGTTTGTTATTCTACATCTAGATAAAATATTTTAATTTTATTATACTGTGGTAGTAATAAAACATATTTGATGTATATACCTGGACAGTGTATTTCACCTTGAATACAATCTATGAACTATGAAAAAAAATATATTATGAACACTTATTAGATCCTTCTTAGCAGATTGCTTGCATTTCAAAACGATCTCTCTATAATAAAATCTCTATAATAAAATTGTAACCGATCGATGTCTGGATCATTTATCTATATAACCCAAACAATAATTATTATATTTTTGTCGGTTTTTCCGTTTGTCTATGTGTTTGCGCACGCTAATGACCAACTGCATTTAATGTGGCTAACCAAAACAAAATGCAGTTTTCACTATTGTATTTTGACTTTTTCTAAATTGAGTGTTTAATTGTAAAAAAAGTTATAATAAGTATCTTATTCGACATATTTAGTACAAAAAAAATAATTCAACTGGCTGAAATTAATTGTTCAATGTATATATATATTGTCATTAAACGGATAATATTGTAACGAAAGTAACTGAGTTTAGTTAATAATTAATTGTAAATTCCAGTGTGCGAAGCCGCGAGCACGTCACCTGTTTATAGTATATTTGTATATATTTTTTTGTCCGCATTTGTTTAACATTATTGTTATTAATACCGATAGGCAAGGTAGATTTTCTTTTTAAATATGAATATAATATAAACTATACTACAGTCTATTATAAATAATGAATCTAAACAACACAAAACATAACTCTGAAAGCTTAATTTATTCCATTATACACCAACGTCATCTAATCCGGCCGGTAATGGTAACAGATTGAATGTATGCAAATGTAAATTGACTTCACAAGCCCGACGACGACGGCTCTAAAGTATCTCGATCTAACACACAGTAGATAGGACGCTGTGGAATGCGCGGTATACACATGCAGCTGTATGTGCTCGTGGGCACATAACGAGGAATCGCAAATAGATTGAATGGATATGTATCTACGTACTTTTTGCAGAATTAGACGACGGTGCGGCGGGCGTCGGGCGTCGGTCGTCGGTCGTAATGTAAACACTGTGGTCGGCAGGAGTGCATTTAGACAGTAGGTGGTCGTGGTCGGTGTTCGAGGGTATTATCATGAGCAGTGATAACGTGGCGCGAATCCGCGCGCCAGTCTGCGACGCGGGGTCGCGTGGAGCGGTCGCGTGTTACGTCGGTCCGTGTCGAGTCCGTGTCGTGCGAGCGCTCGCGTACGCGCCGCATTCCATCGTGGGGGCCCTTCGCCGCCATTGGCCGATCCCGCGTGACGTCACTCCTCGTAATGAGGTATTCAACATGGCCGTGTAGCTAGTTCGCGAGTGTGCTTCGTTATTCGTTTGAATGGATTTAATCAGTGAAATATGCCAAGGAGACGAAACGGTGAGATACCCTTGCCCGACGGATGGGATTACGCGAGGGACTTCGATGGAAAGTTGTATTTCATCGACCACAACAGTAGGAAAACGACGTGGATCGACCCGCGAGACAGGTAAGTTTTCCGAACAGAAGTGTTAACCCGTAAGAGCCCCATGTCAAAACTTCACATTCCAATGCGATTTCTAGTGTTTTCTGATCGAGTTCGCCGACTGTGGCGGAGGTGTGCGATAGTGCAAGTTTCAGTCTACGTTACGACAGTGTTGCAAAAAGTAAACATATTTTTAAAATAGAATAAATCGTGAAAAACAAAGTGTTGTCGCCGCGACGTTGTCGCCAGCTGCCGGCAAATATGCGAAACTGTCTCGATTTCACACGACATTCCACAATTGACTAACAACAAATGACCTAAACACAAATGATGGTTATCATGTTGCTATCCTCTGGAATGCCAGTGGTGCTCGTATTTTGCTGTATCAATGTAATTTAATTCGTGAGCGGCGACGGAACGCGAGTAACGAGGCCAGAAAACTGGTTCACAGCAATGTTAGACTGAACTGGCGCAGAAATAATTCGATGAAGCGCTCGCAGCATCGTATCGGACATGAATGTGGGTCTGTCCGCCGTGTCTCGGTGTGTACGTACAGTGCGGTGGGAGATGGAATGCAATGCATAGGCAAGTTGTGCGGTGTGAATGACAGGCCGTAGAATGCGGCCCGGGCCTGCGGCGATGGTCGCGCCTTTCTAAAGCGGCGCAGCGCACGCCTCCCCCGCGCTCCCGGCCACTGCTCTGCCATCACACCACCGAGCCACCGAGCCCGAGTGCACCTAGCAGGTGCTGCGCAACCACGAACAACGCATCCCCGTTAAATACCAATCGGTCTAGCCATATCTACTTACCATACTTATACACCTGCAGCATTGTCCTAAAAAGTCGACCGTAAATTCCACCTGCACTTGAAACGTTCCTGTCACCGTTAAAATGTATTGATCAATGGAATGGAGCGAAGGAAAAAAACAGGCAGAACCGAATGAAACGCACTGACATATGTTTGTCATGAGGTTAAACGTTACCAGGCATTACGGTACATTCTAGTTGTTCTTCTTCTGTAAGACACATAAAAACTAGACATGCGATGCTTAAGACATGGCCATAAAATGAAATTAAGGTCAAATTCTGTTCCATACGCGCCACTAATATTTGCAATAAACGTTGTATTTTAAGAAATATACGTAAAACATAAAGATTATTTTTTTTACATTAAAGATGTGAAACTAAATATGTAATTTGAAATACGTTCTTTAAATTAGCCCATATAAAACAAATAACTAACTAAATGTGTTTGACTTTACGACTTAAGACTAAATTGATTAATCCCAAGAAACATTCAGAAGATCAGGTTTCAGTACATTGACGCCGTAATAAAATTGACCGCTGATACGTAACATATTAACGTAAGAATCTTATTAGGGTTGCCAAGGTAACCTGCTGGACCTGCAAAAATATTTAGGTTATTCTATGTGAAATTATATTTCATGTTTAAAAACAAAGAGTAAAGTAAAGAAGACCATAGTTAAAGACTAAGTAATGTCCACTGCAAAACGCACACGACAAAAGCGAGCCACTAAGCCAATTTATTAATGCTAAAAATAACTTGCCATGTCTCCAGAGCATTTGATAATATTAACCTTTTAACAGAACTTGAACGAGAAAATGCTAATAAAGAAAGGGTGCCAGTATCTCATATGACTGTAACTAGAGACGTAGTATCTATATTTTTTCAAATTATTTATACATTTTAACCAACTCATAAATATATCGAAAATATTCCTGTGAATGTGTATTAGGATGTCGTATGTGGAGGGATTTTGCGGTTTTATTCGTTATTATTAAGTCAAAACGTGACACGTATTTACAATAAAAACCCTACGATTCGTTAGTTACGCATTCAAATACAGGAAAAACTGTCCATTGCATTGTTTAATAAAGAAACGTGGAAGACAATGACAGTGGATTCATCCAATGGGAATATGAACGTGATGCTAGCTACCTATTACGTTAATTATATCACTCTAGTGTATTTTCACTCGGTACTTGGTGCGAGTGAAAATCGCTTTGAATTCCTGTGCGTATTCCTCTAGGTACACGAGAATCGCGATACAAATTTGCATCTAAATGGGCCATACGATATGCTTATTCAATATTTATTACGAGTCCACTTGTTTTTTAATTCATATTTTATAAATTTTATCGGGTGTAATGTAGCTCTCTTCGAGATTGTGTAACCCAAGTATGTGTAAAACATCTTGTGGATACTTCCCACGCACTACGCACGCCTTCAACCGTAACGCTCAAGGGGCTGGCCATTTTACTGCGTTTCTTGACTCTAATCACTTTGTAATTTAGCGTTCTCACTTTTTTTTTACATTGTTTCATCAGTCCGTTATGTGAGCAATTAACGATTCCTCATCTGCAGATCAGCTGGTTGATTGTAGATATTACTTCTGTAAGACAGTCAAGCAATAGACCACCAGTTAGTTACCTATACTGGAATATGCTAAACAAATAATAGATCCACAGGGCGCGGCAAGCGCACGCCAAGTAACACGAACAACACTGTTTACTTTGCGCATACCTCTCAGATAAAGATGTCCTTGGCGGTTTTTTAGAGAGACGCCCATCGAGTTCGCTGCTATCCACCGATTTATTTGACTTTTATTTATTCTTTTTTCTCTATGAATTCCTGTAAAGTTAATTATAACTATGCTCCATACCAAGAAATATAGGGATATAATTATATTAATATAATCTCGCGAGAACTCGGGGAACCGTAACCCATGTGTTATAAATTACACAAACGACTGAACAAGAATAATATGTTCCGATATTTACAATTAAAACATGCCACATTCCTTTTTGCATTACATTACAATTTCAATCACATTTTTGCGAACATGTACTTGCAAGATATACTGCTTCACAGTGGGAATTCTTAAGTAAAAAAAAATATAATAAATACAATAAATTGTAGTATACAAGTACGTCAGATTTTTTAAGATGGAAATTTTACATGTTTTATCACCGCCTCTCACCAAAACAAGGAGATATGTTTATCACAGCCTCTTGGCGCTATAAAGGTCATAAAATTTATTTACTCAATTTGCATAAGCTTTTAATTGTAGAGGCCGACCGTTCTTCGTCAAAATAAGAATGTCGTAACCGTTTCCTCTTCAACTTTAAATATTTCAATGTTTATGTGAGATTATACTTTGCTTGGATAGTTTTAGAGTTACAATTTCTATGATAATGCTATAAAGAGGTCTAATAAAAATTTAACTAATTTGTGCAGTCGTGTCGAAAACGTTATTTCTGATTGGAAAGCAATTAACGAGGTACTTAATTAAGTAAATGTCTAGTAGTTTGAATACAACATGGATATTAATGTTGGATTAAGAGATGGATTCCACTTGTTTATTTTATTATGTCACGTTAAGTTAAAACATAACTAACAGATTTAACTGTCGCGTTTAACATTTGAAAGTTTTATTATGGAATGGTTGGGCAAAAAAAAAATAGTGTATTTCTATCAAAATATTGTAGATTGCGGTCAGTGTTAGGTAATGAACACTTTTAGTCGTGTCGATTTCTGCGAATTTTGTTGCGCTATCCACAATAAAAATTATTCGATCTGAAAAAATGTCTTCAATTTTTCATAGTAAACAGACAAGAACGTCATTGCAAATTACATTTGAATATCAAACAGATAGGTAAATTTTGATCCTTGATTTTTTAAATAATTCATCGGCCGTTTCAAACGTGGGCGAAATATGTGACCGTAACTGGCAACATTCTAAACTCTGTCTCATTCCATAATTGCACTTCGGTATTTGGAATTGTACTGTTAAAATGGTGTAGGATTCTGAATGCTTCCACCTGCAATATAAGATGTTTCTAGTGCAGTTCAATGTTGAGTGTATATAGGTATATAACAGTTTGAAAATATGGGGATTCTTTGCTTTATGTAGTTTAAAATATTATACCTACAGGTTTAATTTATGTCATACTTTGTCACATTATATAACGTCACCTACATTTAAAAAAAAAACATTTATCACAGTAAATTGCACTCCCCGCTTACACGAGCGACGGTCATTGACAAAACAATGG
Organism: Heliconius aoede; assembly: GCA_037355905.1. Lineage (NCBI taxonomy): Eukaryota > Metazoa > Arthropoda > Insecta > Lepidoptera > Nymphalidae > Heliconius > Heliconius aoede. The sequence goes on from JBAIZZ010000228.1 coordinate 116,013, forward strand.
AGGTGAGGAATTTCGTACCTCAACAAACATCGATCGGTCCCATTCATTTACTGTATACTGTTATCAAGTTTGGTGCTTGTTTAACTACAACTTCCGGTGCTCTAGTGTATCATGAATAGAGCTTAATGCTAAACCTTATGTTTAACTTTCTTTTGAGAAAGTAACGTTTGTGACTGCGATGATGTTGTGGATAAAGCTCGTTATATGTTATTTAGACGCGTTTGTACTTTTGTATGAACGGCGCCAGTCTCTAATATGTTTTGTGAATGTCATCCTAATACGATATATTAGTCGTTATTCTATTTATATATTTGTTTTATATACAAATACATAAATAACTTTAATATATGTATACATATGTATAAATACCATATGTTTATTTATAATTTGTTTTGGAATATATATAAATTTTGTCTAGCCTTGATGAAAATGTCAAAGGTATGAGTCGCATTCATCTGTTATACTTGCAGACTAGTTAATGTATCGTATAAAAGTTATAAATTAAGCTATCGTAAGTTTGTTGAAATCGTGATGTTCACGATATCGTGTCGCGTCGGCCGTCAGCGTGACAAAGTCCGCTGGAATGCCACGTGATTCAGACGGAAGCCTTCTATATTTGATTCTATGTTTATGTAATTTACAATCAGCCTGCCCAACATTGTTGTAGATGATATTAATAATATATAATATTTAGCTTATTAAACCCACATATTACATACTACAATTAAGTCATTAGTTTCATATTGTATCCCAATTAACAGGGTAATAAAAGTGAACTCAGTGTTGAGACACTCCGTTTCTCACTATGGTCCAATTTTTTAAATTTCATTCTTGCGTATTGCGGCAAAACTCAATGTTGCCTTTTTCTTGTCATTAGCACGAGGTAATGAAAATAATCCATCTCTCCCAAGTGGGAATCGAACCCACAACAGTCGTGTTTATAGTCAGACGGTGTGTCGCTGCGCCACGACGTCGTTTAAAACAAAAAAAACTCAAAAATATTTACGTACTAAGAGTTCCTAAGTATATTTTAATTCTAATATTAATGTTTTAGAGCCGGGCCTGAGACCTTGGTACAGTGACATGACGCGCGTCTCAACGCCACACATTTGTGTTCTCACTCCGCGCCGGAATGCCGTTTGTCAATGATCGAATAACGTGTGACGTCATACCGTCACATTACCCGTCTACACGCATGCCGTCGTCTACCATAATAGTTGCAGCTATTGTAAAGTCAATTTTTGGGTAAATATATGATGATAGCTCGTGACGTGACGTGACGTGACGTGAGGCGTTGAGAAACAAATTTTATATCCACGCATTGGATCATCCGGTCGGCACGCTTCATCAAACCGATTGCAACTCGTGTTCAATTTGATTGTACCATCACCGCACAGTTTGTGTCAGCGATTTGGAATGCGAGACGAAATCACGTAGACCCCTGAACACACTTCCTTTTTGGAACGGAAGGTCTTATAATATTCCTGTCCCTGCGCACGACACGACGAATAATGAGAGTGTGACGTAATACACTTTAAATATACCCATTTAAATTGTACCAACGGTGAAATATGGAAGGTTCTGGACGGATAAAACTGAAATTGTGAAAATCTTTCTGAAACTCGGATCGGAATGTGCATTAACCGAGCTATGCGGATTAAAATATTTCCCGGCGATATTAATAGAATATAAGTGGGTGTGAGTGTCCGTCTGTCGGTGGCTCGGTATGTGTGAGACAGCGTGGCACCGCCTCCGAACAGACGGTCGCTATCCAGGATTTGGTAATCGATGTTTGAAAATTTATTTTGAAACATGTTCAAAAATTTAAAATTTTTTATTAAATATTGCTTATAAATATACTATAAGCCAATTGTATTTTTGTATGATTTTCAAATTCATTACTATTCTCGTTTTGTTAATATACAATATTAACTTATATGAAATATCACAGAAAATATTTATAATATATTTTCTTTTTTTTTTTCACTTAGTTATAAAATGGAAAGGAATGCTGGAGAAATAATCCAAAGCGGGTAGCGAGTTTCGCTTCTATTTGCGGATTGTGGCCGTGCATTGGCCTTCTGTCGCGTCATTTTCCAAAGATTGAAACACATTCATAAAACGAACATATCTATACTTTATTTGTATATTTATCAATCGATTAAAGTAATATATCTTTACCTTAAAAATCTTGCTCAGTATTCATTTGTACATAATATTTAAAAAAAAATCTACAAAAACTAAGGGAATATCAATATTTTCACTCTCTACTACGTGTTACGCAAGTACGGAAATGTGTGAAATACCTTGAGCGTGCCAAATATTTTGAAACATTACTTAATACGTGTCGCCTAAATTATATACTAAATTAAATCTAGTGATTATACATAGATTATAAGATATGTAGTTATGTACAAAGCTTGTAGCGTTCGTGTATTAACTTTTCCTAATATAATTGTAAGAATTATATACGCAATAATATTTACATTCAAATGTATATTTATTTATATAAATGGCTTAAAATATTTAATTACGATTAATTTCTCTTTTCGAGCAAGTAAAACTTTGCCATTTAAATATTTATTTTCTTAAAAAAAAACAATAAACATTCGCATTGCACTTTCATTTATTACGACTTCCAAAACGCCAGTTTGAAGGTGACACGTCACATTGCATAATGTAAATGTAAAAATTTTGAGTTTTTTAGTTTATTGAAATAGCGTACGTACGTAAGGCTGTGTGCGTGAAAGTTTTGTGTGTGTGCGATTAGGGATTCCGTGACACGGGTCACCGTTTCCAAGAACGCGACTCGTCTTGACGTCCCGCTGACAGGACTGGTTTTGCTGAACAGCAACATAGTAGAGTGCAGCTATCTCTCTAGCACTTACGGCGTCCACATCAGCCGTCTCGCTCGGTGCAAGATGCGCACACGCACGCGCCCTCTGTCCCCTCGCCTCGATAAGCGTTCTGTAATGTAATGGACGCTTTCGGTAGCTGTACGGGAGTTACGAATTTCCATTGAAGATTTGTCGTATCTCCAAACTACTACTGCCGCCATATACAGATAGCGAAAACGAAATTAACGAATTAATTCGCATAGGCTCCAGCTCTTTATTTTATATTATTTATATATTTAATATGCTATATCACCGACAATGCAACGTGTTGATAACTGTACACAAAAAGCACAGCAATTTATCGCGTATTTAATCAAATACGTGGTCGTTTAACCTCGCCGGACTTCAGATAAATGGGACGAAACAGTCACGCGAACTGTACAGTTTCGTTTATTTAGATATTTCCGTAACATTGTGTTTATAATTTTCGTGTTTAAATAATTTTCGAAACTTGCAACAAGTAGAGCGAGGTACTGACTGGCGCCTGCGCACCACGCCCTCGAGCTCCCGGGCATGCAGTACCGGCTATCATTAATTGCTTCTGCTATTATCTGCACCTAGATAGACCACATACTTGTAGTACAAGAACGCCCTTCGATTTATCGTTTCACTACACCTCCCGCTTTCTATCGCTCAAATTGCGCCTGTGTGTTTTACTTTATAAAAACTATTTTATGTTTATTTATTTATTCTCGGCAAAATCGACTAGTTGTGGGTTCGATCCGTACTCGAGGGGAGGAATATTTTTATTTAAATTTATATTTTAATTTCTTCGTTCTGGTGGGAGTCGGAGCAAAGCGCGGCGTTGAGTTCCGCCAATCAACAAGCAATACCTCTAAAATTCGGTGGAAAGTGGGGAACAGGGTGTCTTAACACGAGGTTTCCTCTCCCTACCCTGCTCTGTGCGTGATACAGCGTGAAGCGTGATAACTATTTATTCTTGCATTCCACTTAAATGAGATTCATAGATATAGACGCAATGTATTCAATAAGTAATTAAAATGATGGATCTCGATGTCCATGCACAAGCCGAGCTGAATGTATGATTAAGAGGTAGTATTCGCCACGCCTCGTTCCGATTATAATCTGTTATGTTGTGATAATTAGAAATTTTAGTCAGAAAATCAAATATGAAGTACGAACTCGGGTATAAGTTGAGTATACCGTGTTCTCGGTATATATCATTAAACAACAATAACGGTGCTGGTTATTTTTATTTCGCTTTAATGATAGTAATAGGAGCATTTTTAATAGGTTCGCCCCTCACTTCCCACGAAATGTAATCACGCTTGGAGCATAACCTATGGGAAAGGTTTGGAGATAATACAGCGTATTGAGTTGAAAAAAAAAACATCAAATAATTTTAATGTTCTGAGGTGCGATCGACGCATATAACAAATATAAAATCAACAATGTAAATATAACAAGCGAAATGTGAAATTTACGCGTTGGGACGCTCGCGAGGATCACATTAATTTTTTATTGTCGAAGTTATGTAAAACCGTGCCGTTCGTTCGTTCATTTAGAAGAAATAGTCTGGGTTTGCGTCGTTTCTCAGTATTGACAAGAAATAATGATTGTTTCAGATACACAAAGCCCCAAACATTCGCGGACTGCATCGGCAATGAGCTGCCGCTCGGCTGGGAGGAGGCTTACGACCCACAGATCGGACCCTATTATATCAATCATGTTAATCGTGAGTACCACTATTTGTTATGTAAGCTTATTTAATTATATGTTATATTTAAAATATATATTAAAAACTATTGAATTTGACTTTCGTTTCCGACTGGCTGTATTGTGTACTTAATCTAAATAGAAATATATATATATATATCTAAGAATTATATAAAATTCAATTCAACAAAATATACATAATTGAAATAATTTAAATATGATTTCCTTTTTTTATAAAATTATTTCAATATAACAAATGAATTTTCGAAAAATATTTGTAGAATAGTAAAAGAATGTCAGGAGTTGAGAGTTGCGCAAAAGTGGACAGCCGACGAGTGACTGTAAAGTCGACGCTGACTTTAACCTTGATAATTATCTTAAGCTTCAATAGCGAATGAATTCCGACTTGCAATCTATAAAATGTATATTTCTTATATCAACGCATCCACAAACTATGCAGAAAATTAAAATATTAATAAACATTTATCTGAATATTTTCTTCTTAAGGAACAGTTGAGTACATAAATATAGATTTAGTTTTTTTAGTCGGTTACAAATGTTATTTTTAAATAAAATTTTACTTAATTCTCTATATGTCAACCAGTCGAAAAGAGAATGAAGCTAAATTATTTTTAGGATTAAAGCTGTACTGAATGAATGGTTCTTTTCAAACGTAACGTTAATAAGAAATAATAGTCCAATTAATTATCTGTTATACAAATCGCCATTGCCATTCTTTGAGCAGTAAAAATGTTGAAATGACGTAACAAATCGTTATTTTAAATTATTTTAAAGCCAATCAATCAAATATAAATAATGACAAGACCGCGGTGGAGCAACGGCACGGCGCGTGTCTGTAAGTTCGATTCCTACTCAGGGGACTTAATTACTTAATATTTTCGTTTCCAAGTATATGATCATATGCTATATGCGGGATAAAAGAATGATAAAAAATTTATACTTTGTACAGGTTATAAATAAGAGTAAATTACACGTTTTCAGTCGCCATTATGTATATAACAAGAAGTGCAACGAGTTTTATTTATGACTTTTGGATTATTCAATACGTTTGGTCGTGGGTGAAAAATGCTCAACGCGGGGGGCTCGTGATGGCTGCTTGGTGCCTTAGTTAATGTATGAATTAAACAACAACTTGGCTTATTTATCTACTGCGTTAGATGTTACCGCAGTTTATATTTACTGCGAAGACTACTAAAAAAGTGATTATATTTAGTCTCATATAAAAGAAATATAAACCTAATTATAGTTAGCGGTATTGAGATATAAATAAGAAAATGTTGGAAATTATTTGATAAGTTTTCATTTATATTCCATTTGATGAAAAAAAAAATATTATTTATTATTTTATTAATTGTAGAAAGTAAATAAACAATTAATTAAACATGGCAATCAATAGAAGTGGAAACGACTCCATAGGTAGACTGGCTTTCTTAATCATAGTATTAATTATAATCATATTTTTTCCATATCCAATACATATCCTTATTTTAACATTAATTTTGAAAAAAAAAGAAATGAACAGGTTTGTTTGTACATAAAATATATTATATCTTGAGTGACAGATATTTTGTATCAGCATGAGTAATAATAAGGTACAGTAAGGCAAAGTAAACTTATGCCTTAATATAATATAACGTTTATATAATAGTGAGAGACAGTACGTACTTTCGAATGTTCTCTCCGTTCGACATTGTACGAGTAAGTACATACATCTCACTTAATTTTATTAGCGCCGACGTCATTATATAACGATTTGCCGATTGTCCAAAAAAAATAACTACTTCGAGCTTTTATGGCTTTCTATGAAGTCTTTAGTACAATGGCTCGGCTCGGTTGTTTTCCATTTTATTAATTAATGTATAGGCGACGGCGTCTAGGTAGTGTTTTTAATGGTCGTAGATTCCTATTCCAGCTTAATTCATATATATGTGTCTATATAACTATATACTAACATTTATGGATATACATAATAATATACTTTTTTGTTCAGTAATTATATATATAGTGCATTGCCTAGCACAAAAAGTAACATATTTATATTAAAATATCATGACGTTGGTTTTTTACAGTCTAAAATAAAATGTGAATTAAAATTCTAAATAAAAAAGTACCTGCTCATCATACTTAATGTGATAAAGTCAGTTATTTTAATTAAGATGTGAAAACTGAAAAGAATATAGTTCTACTAACACACAAAAAAAAGCTTATCTTTTGGAAAAAATCTCATCACAATCTGTCTAGCAATTCAGTGGTTTACGACATGACTTTTTCACATGTATAATTGTCAGATAAATCTCAAAGGACAATGCGGCGATAAATACCGCAAAGTGACATTTTAATGATCGTCGGGTTCGAAAAAATAAATAATGTCGATTCTTATTGTATTCAGTTAGTTTAGAGCTGACACACATCATGGAGTAACGCGAATGTCTTATGGCCTAGGAACAGGGTTTTTTTTAGAAGTGGCATGGCACTATACGTTTTTTACTAATGTTTAAGTATGTATATACATATTTATTATATTTTGTATATTCTATAGTTTATTATAGTTACAAATTTTTTATTATCAGTTAATTTATTGATATAAAATATGTACTTTCTACAGATTTAGCTATACCAGTATAGTCATATTGATGTTATTTCTATAATACAGTCCGCCGTGCCTATAACGGTCGTACAGAACATTTCGCACGAAACGCACGCGCATTCCTTTGCATTATTTATGAGTGCGGGAGCTTTTCCGCCATTTTCTGGATTTTTTTAAACGACCACCCAACACAGCTACAGTAAACTTTTAATTTTAACCTAATTTACTTCAAAATTATGTTTAAAAAAAGTAATGCTGATTAATTATGACAAAAATAATATA
>JBAIZZ010000228.1:123486-203766 GCA_037355905.1 Heliconius aoede
GAAAGGTTACGTATTTCTAATTCTCAGTTCGACTAGTATTTTTTTTTTTCAATAAAAGCTGCAATAATAAATCAAATCTATTTGATACACGTCAAATCTAATCTGGATTAGTGATAACCTTTAACTGACGTCAATTGATCGACACTGGTGCAAGCAAACAAAAAGCTCGCAGTCAATGTGTGCTTGACCCGCAGTCAGTGTATATATTGATAAGTTATAATAAAATATTCGACCCTGTGATCATAAATCTGATAGAGCTGTAAGAAGTTTATTAATTAAATAAAATGGTAATTTACAAATTAATAGGCTTGAATAGGGCTGTAAGAAGTTTATTTATAAAATGAAATGGTAATTTACAAATTAACGGGAATGAAAGGTCTTTTTCTTCTATTCATATTCTAAATTTAGTCCAGTACGGTCTTGGGCTCATGGCAGAGTAGATAAATTCTTAAATTATAATATAAGTAATTAAAATGGTTAAACAATGATGAATGGAAGAGAAATTTATTAGAAAATAAAAAAAAACATTATTTTCTATTATCTAATTATTTTTCCTTATTTTCACTGCACCTTCCTTAAATCGGAATTCTATAGTGAATCAATACAAAATTATTTGAATTCTATACACATACACTACCTAACACAGTTGAAGTTATATGCTAATATTTATTTACAACGCCTTATTGTAAAGTGTTTAGACGGTGACACACATGTCGTACTTTTATTCGAGACGTTAAAGACCATAATTACTTTGTATTGTAAAAGGGGAAATTTTACCCAAATTTTGGCGTACTAGATATGGATAGGAATTTGCTGGATATAAACCGGAAAAGCTGTGCATACCAACATTATTATTATATTCCACTTTGTCGGTTTACAGTTACTCAGTTCAGTAATATTCACGTACTTTGAAACTTTGTGTTTGTATTGTTATGAAGTAATGACGTGGGATGGAGAAATACATAGGTTAAAAAGCTTAAATTAACTTTTAATATAATAATTATTTTTAGTGTCTTGTAAGCGTCCTAGTATTTTGTTCGTTAACTATAATACGATTTGATCTATTAAGATCTAGTTTAGTTAGAGAGCCTTGTGCGTGTGTGTGGCGTAATTTCAAAATGATTTATATTCTAGAGAAACATGTATTTTTAAAATTAGTAGTTTTTAAATTTTGAAAATCAAACGAACTATCATCCTGCTACGCAATTAACTTTTGTTTTTTGCCATTGAAATGTGCATGAACTACCTAAATGATTATTTAGATTAAAAAAACTGATCTAGATGTATTATAATTTTTGTAAACAAATAATACGTCGACGAAACGGATATGTACAAGTAAACACTTGTCAATTATTATTTTTTTTTAACTATAGGATTTTTTTTGTAAATGATCCCACAAGAAACACTGGCTACAAGACTGTATTACGTGCGTCACTTTTATTTTTCTTTTTTAATTTACAGGAACATCTCTTATGCAACGGCCGTATTATATACGGATATTGTAAAATATAAACATTGCTTTCATTGCTGTCGACCTTCGGTAGGCTTAAAAGTTGTCTCCACCTGTATGTAACCTGTTTACAAATAATATTGTTACGACAGTATACACTGTCAATGGAACAAGTGAATTCAAATAGTGTTTTGACTCTGTTGATGATATTTCATAGAAACAATTATGGCAGATTTGTTTGACAAGAATAGATTAAATTTCATATATTTTATATTATTGTTGTTTTGTTTAATATTTCATTCTTTATCTCGGATATAGCATGATGGGATCACTAGTCTTTTTTTTTTTGAAATCGAATCCACACTCTCATTGCCTCACTTCACAATGTACTGAAGAGATTCGTCAATTAAATAAAATATTTTATTACAACTCCCTTATTTGTTATATAAAATATAAAATTTCACTCAGCTATAATAGAGTTCTTTCAGTGTATCTATACGTGCCTTCCTTATCTCTTATGGTGATACAGTAAATACCTATGTACGTTCCCACTGGTTTGTGAGCTTCTGGTCGGATGTTGCGTTCCGTTGTATGATTCAATCACTCGATAGCTGTGCTGTGGTGGGGCCGGTCCAGTTCGCGGTAATGCGGACTCCTTGAACAGATTTAATTTTGTTGTTTAATTTTCTAGTAAGAATGTAGGAATGTCGTTATTTTTGTATATATATATATATATATATATAAACTTGGTTTATCATGTCATGGTCAAAATATTTGTAAAATTTCCATTTTCCTTTTTACATAATTTCGGTAGCCGTTTGACATAATTAGCTGCACCTCGACCCAACATGATATCATCTAATGAATGCGAATAGAATAATTTAGTTTATTTATTGTTATGCAATCACGACTGCACTGAGTACTGACCTGGCCAATAAAACTGAAGTAATAGCCTATTACTGGCAAGAGCAAAGGCCTTTCGAAGTTCTTAGCTGAGTGGGAGGCTCTTTATTCTGTACAAGCAATTTCTTTAATAGAAAAGATTTGATTTACTTAGTTTTCAGATAATCAGACAAAACTCTAAAACGAATACGTGCTTGTAAATATCTAATAATGTCAATATTATAAACAACACATATAATTCTCAATAGGACGACGTAAAAATCCAGCGAGCTTCTTACCTCAGTCCTCGCTCCCCCACATACTTGCACGGTAACGCCATGGCCGATACGTGGAGGCATGCAATATTGTAACAAACACTATTCTATTTAATGCCACCCGATATACATCCTTATGTCTAAGTATTTAACTATTATATCTCTATAATAGTATAGTCCATTCTGAACACCACCAGGTGGACGGTTGCGCAAGGAAGATGTGACGAGGTCCTTTAGATTTGGCAATGTTTGATATTACAGTGAAATAGTTCCTAGAATATGAAATTATAACTCGATGTGACATACATTTCACATTTGAGCAGGAAATATCAGTGATATGTAAATACGGCGTCGTGGTCCAAATGGAAAGTACCCAAAACGAAAGTCAGGATATGGGTGTAGTTAAGAAATAGTTTATATTTTAAATATTGTTATGATATATATCTTGTTTAAATATCTATATTTTAACTGTTGTATTAAGTTGGAGCATTAAATCTCAAAACCAATCAAGATGCCATTATTTATATATATGTATATACGTAATATACAGAAAACTATAACACACAGAGTAAAAAAACTTCTGTATAATAAAGATATTCTCGTATATATAATACTAAAAATAATAGAGATTATTCATGAATAATACAAAGTCTATTTATTTAGTATTCGTTGCTTATATCATTAATACTAGTTAACTTCAATTTAATAACACCCATCTAACCCCTTCCATACCCAGGGTCAAAAGATTTCGTGGAAGGCTCTTCATCTCGCTTCCACGAAAGGGCGCGCGTGCGCACCGATATCGTATGACGGCTATCCGGTTACGGGGAACGTAAGGCCTGTAATATAGTGTAACTTTTTAAGGAATGGAGAATTATATTGACACGTTTCCAATGGTTATATAGAGTACGTTTTCTTTTTTAAGTAAAATGAAAAAAACAAAACAAGCTTTACACAGTAAACAGAGGCAAACACAGTAGGCAGAGGGAACCTAGTGTTAAAACATTCCGTTCGGTTAGTACGTTTTTTGAAAATTAAAATTTTTAGATGTTTTATTGAACATATAAAATTTTGATTTTTTTATAATTTTTCTTTGAGTTTTTCTTACATGTGGAATAGAATAGAAAAAGAAATTTCATATAGAGTGGTACTTAAAAAGGATGTTATAATATATTTATAAATAACTATATACTACATATATTATAATAAAAATGTCTTCACACAATCACCCTGTGGGACGCCTATGGATTCTCAAATGGATACTACGGATAATACACATACTAAGGATAAAAAATAATAAGCTTATTAGATTGCCTGGAATGGCAATTGTAAATAGAGTTATATCCATGGGCGTAGGAATATAAGGGACCGGGCGAGTCGTGCCCATCCCAGGATAGTCTTGTGCCCACCCCAGAATTAACAAAAAAAACTGAAAAATTAAAACAAAAACAACACGAACGAACATTCTGCCCAGACCCTTCCCCAAAAAATATCTCTAGGAATTTGAGCGCCTAACGTGTATTTTAACTTGGGGCTCATTTTTGTCTAGTAGGCTGCTTTGCTTTTCTAAAGCTTAGGCGCTTTTTTGTTAGTGGCTCTTCTAGTATAAGACGTCTACGTTTTCATTTTGTTGAAAATCATGGAAGGGACGATTACTATATTCTTAATTTTTAATACATTTCATTACAAGTTGCTGTAATGAAAACAGTGTCACATAACATTAAGTACCATCTGCCTACCCTACTATACGCGGAACACAGCATGAAGCTAAAAAATATATATTAAAAAAAAAAAAGATACCTATCACATATTTTATTTTAACAGAGTAGGTACATCACATGCTCCCAATTAAACAAGGCGAGGTTTATTTTGTTCGCTTACAATATAGTAATTCGATCGCAGTCAGTTTCGGGGTAATGTTGATATAATGATGTCACCCGCGCTCCACCGACACACAATCGAGCCTATATTTATTTTTTATCTCGTCATGCCGGATGATATGTCATTAGAATATTTAAACGCTCGTGTACCGTAATGCTTCATAATTAACGTCGGTTGTCTTGAACGGCGTGGAGTTAAGAACAGAATATGCTGGAATATTTCAATAAGTATTTTGTTTTGCATTCGTTATTTAAAAAAAAATGGATTGACCAAATGCCGTATTAACGCTGATAATAGAGATAGTGAAATTTATTATATTGCGTACTGCAGGAGTTAGTCATTTTTTATAAACTCAACGCTTTTTCAACATGTTTTGATACTTTACCAGAAACAAATATATATATAATTAGATACATATAATATATATTACAAATATATATTCTTCGGTATATAAGTGTATTTACGATTCATATACATATGTGTTACCGGCAAACTGTACTATTTCTGTTTTTTATAGAATTCCTAGGCAAATTATAAAATAAATAATATTTTATAGTTCACTTACACGTTTTAGGTATTCTATACAGAATACCGAATCATTCAGATTGCCGATAACGTATACATTTCAACAGTCGTTGACAACTTGTGTCCTTGCTATGAAGATGCAATTATTCAAATGTCCCTCCTCGAGAAATGCTAATACATATTTGATTGCGCACGCACTGAATACTTACTAACTATACCTGTAGACACTTTGTTTATTGTAAGTGATATCTATTATCGTCGTGGCGCAGTGGCACAAGGGTGTGGCTGTAACGCGACGGTTGTGAGTTCGATTCCTTTTCGAGGAAGTGAAATATTTATTTACGTTTATTCGCTATTTTTATTCGCTCTGGTGTCAAGACAAAGCGCAGTGTTGAGTTCTGCCACTTGACACGCAATGCCTCCAGAATTAGGCAGAAAGTGGGGAACGGGGTATCTTAATCGCTGTTAACTTAAAAGGTTCCCTCTGTCTACCCTCCTGTGTGCGGATAAAACGTAAAGCTGAAAAAAAATCTATTATGTACAGTTCAGTGTAGTCAACCAATCAATCTAATTTATTATATTTATAAAGAAATCGATTGTTGATTGAATGGTGTAAGTGATATTTCTTTCTTAACTAATATGATTTAGTAATTGGATATCCTAACTATATTTTCGTAGAATTCCAAAAATATTCGATAATATCAAAACACATCGCGTTTCTTTAACCTGACACTGTCAGCTGAAACATAAAAACAAATTCAAATTACAAAATCGTTTCAAAACCAGTCTGTCCGTTCAAAGCAACACAATATCCAGGAGTTCCGAAGAGGTAGCAATTTCAACTTTTGGTGGTTTTTATTGGTCAGCCTCTAATTATATACAACGTGTCTACGTCGGGTGTTGGATGCGTTCGATCGCTTCGGGCTTTGGGCGTATTATATATTCAATCTCAGAAGCTGAAGTTACTCAATATTTATACTAATATCGAACTTTTGGAGGATTTCTAAGTAATAAATATATTTTTTAAATGTATATTTAGAATATGGAATCTGATATTGTTTTTAGCTATACCCTGTATCCCGCATTTGGATCAGAGTAGGCATAAGAACCTTCGTGATAAGTGGCGAATTTACCGTATTGTACAGAAAAGTAAAAAGATTTCTAACCTTTTTAGTTTTGGGGAATATTTCTAATATTTACATAACATTTATAAGGCTGTCAGTGTTTTCTCTTATATTTAAAACCATAAAATATGAAATATCTTTGGACATCCTAAATGCATCTGTCGAGTTTTTATTATTTAAAATATAATTGTTGGGGTCGGGATTTGGATCGAGTTCTTGCCTTGGGCCAGTCGCTCGACGGGCCGAGCTCCAGTAATATATCAAGAAGGTAAGGTAGAACACAAACAGAAGTGCAATTATTTCAATTTGTTAGTATTATTTGTTATACGATATAATTGTACGGCTTTCAATCATTTTTTTTAAAAAAGAAAATTAATTGAAATAATACTGCGGGATCAGAATAATTATTTTCTTTGGACGTGACTGATTACAAAATACTTTAAGGAAATACTTGAAAATGTACAGAAGCTGTATTCTCTAGATCATTCATCGGATTTATTCACTAATGGACCAATAGATTATACAGTCAAATATTTTTTTAATAAAACACATTTGTAATAATACTTAACTAAGTTGCCTCTTAAGTATAAATTACACAATATAGGTTATAAAAACACTTTCTCGATATAAAACGAAAATTTTAATTACGCTTACTGGAAAACGTTCAATCACCGGCATTTTTTCCCTCTCACACCTCGGCTTTCTCGGAAGCGGATTGCGTTCGTTACAAACGAACAAATGTCACCAGATGCTGGTGCCGAGTCAAGGCTGCCACATTGCCTTCATTCCATTCGTGTTGGTCACTTTTTTTCTTTAACTGTGTCAGTCAAAATATAATAAGAAATATATATTATTAGTTTATATTCTTATTAGTTTTTAGTTTTGATTTTTCGATTTATATGAAAATTATTCTACCAGCTTCAAGCTGTTGTCACACATGACAGGGAAGGGAGAGAAAACCGAGTTGTGTGGCTGAGCTGCACGTCGAGCTTTGTTTTGTTATAAGAATTTGGAGGATGGAACGAGGATGTGAAAATATATCTCCAACTGGGAATAGAACCCACATCTGTCTCGTTTACAATCAGACTCTATATTAACATGTGAAGAAGGCTTCATAGTTTTGGCAAAGAGAGCTTAAGATTTGACAGGCCGTGCTTGGAGTAGTCTTACCAAACTTTGGTTAAATATTAGAGATCCCCGAATGAGTCTTGAATCCACTATTGTCGTTCAATTTAACGCACGTCCAAATCGTACTTTCGCGGCATAAAAATTTAAGTTTATTATAAATTCAATTCAATTTAATTTAATTTCTATAAACAATTTTTATGAAGATTTAAACGCTAAAACAATTTGAATGTTAAATTTTACAAAACATTTTTTAAATGTGCCTGTCGTGTCGTAAAGTTGTCGTTTTTTGTGGCGGACTTTGTTTTACGAAGGCTACGAATTATGTTCCCGACATTACATGAAACAAACTGGCTATAAATATTACTTATGATCCGACCACCGTCTTACGCTCCGGGTGAAGATGTAGTCGGCTTACACGTTTATATGCTTATATTATAGTTATTTGAATATATTATGGTTTGACTTTTAGTCAATACAGCCTCGTTCAGTTAATTCACTTAAATTTTGTAATAATATTAACTGTTTGTGCTGATTTAATGATAATAAAATATAAATTGACCTTTTATTAATATTGATAGTGGAAAATCTGAAAATATTGTTATAATGTCAAAATTTGATGATATATGTACATATTTAAAAGATGGCCGACGTGACCATGCGAATCGCCACTTCGGTGAGTGATAGTGATATGATAAAATATATCGTCTAATAAACAGACGTCGTGGCGCAGAGTCACATGGGTATGACTGTAACTCGACTGTGGGTTCTATCCCCACTCAAGGGAATAAATTATTATTTCTTAATATTTTTACTTCTAACCTTACCTTACCTATTTGGTCGAGATTTTCGCCTTGGTGCAAGGGTAGAAACTTCGGCCTTGAGTTCCGCTACACACGCAATTCATCGAAAACTTCCGCGGAAATTGACGAACGAACGCAGTGTCTTCTCACTAGATTATGCGGGGTACAGCGTGATGCTGAAAATGATTAACACTCAATTTAGCACTAAACATGTAAAATTTGATCCACCCATCGAGTGCGATGTTCCTACGGCCCCGCATTCCGCGTGAATCTACAATACGATAAATAACGGTCCATTTATCACTCGCATTGTTTTGTCTGAATCATTATCGGTGTAATTTGTATCGTACGGTTTTAACTCACAAATCTTCGTTTTGGAATTTGTGTGTGGCTTATAATATTTTTGTCTACCTATTACTATGTACATTATGAATTGAACATCTATTTAAATAGTAGCAAAATATGTACAAGGTTGAATTCTCATTTGGGGGATACAATTAGAATGCTCCTCTCGCTTTTTACCACTCACTTTTCCATCATAATTTTTTTTGTCATTCTTTCATTACTAATTTGCTCTTCCTCACCTCTCTCTCTTAAATCTCTCTCTCTTATAGGGTATCACCTTATATCTATCTCCACAAAAATTAAAATGATGTAAATGCATGCTTGCATTGAAAAGCTTCTTCATCAGATGTCGCAACACAACCTAATATGCATATCTACACATGACTGATGTCCGGTGGACATTAACGCCGTTCAAATGAAGCCAGCGTGTCCCTATGATAGTTATTACACACAAGATAAACATACGTTGCAGGTTTAATACATTTCTCTACCGGATAATCTAACTCCATCATAAATTATGGTAAACGTTTTAGATCGTAAAACCATGGGATGGCTGCCTCCGATCGTTCTTTTTAACTTTATGAAATCTGTTATGGCGTTTTGGAAAGCCTTATTTGAAAGTAGGTGGGTGCTTTAAGTTAAATGGTTCAGCGTTGTTTATTTTTATTGTATGTTTTGTCACTTATATTGGGGGTATTAAACGATTTTTGTTTTATTTATTAGGTTATATCTAGTGAAGAGTCACTTTATAAAATGTAAATTCACTGGTAGTTATGGCATGTTTGGATTACATTTGCATTTACATTAGATTACTTCCGTGTACCTTGGGTACAGGAGAGAAAACTGCAAATTTAACCACCTTTGCACCACCTACCAGCGTATGCAGAGAGAATTTGTGAACCTAATGTTAAAACACTGTTCCCATTACGACACTTAAATTGTTCAGAATATATAATTAGCTTATATTCCTATCAACGACAACAAGTTATCATACATGGGAGCCAGTCAGTTATACATCAGAAGCGATTCGATCACCATTAACATAATATAATAGACACAAATCACCTACGTTTGCACATTTGTCATCGGAATTGACTTTATATATATCATAGTATGCATTTATATACAAACAGACCAATTTAAATATATTATTATAATCTCTATGATATTCTTGACGTTTTGAATTGATTTAAAGTTGGCCCCCTAATGATGATATGTTGTAAATGTTCATTATCGGTTAGTATGGAAATATTGTATAATTTTTACATCATTTTAATGAGCATTTACATTTTTATGTTTATAATTTTAATAAATAACATTTCATATAAAATTATATCATTTCGTTAAGAATTTTTGCATTTTTTGAACGTGTTGTTGAAATTACACATCGCACTTTGAAATAAAAATATATATCTGCATAAAGAGAAAAAAAATAACAATTTAGATTCTTTTTTTTTTCTGTAGGCAGTTAAAACACTATATTCTCTTTTTTCTGCACAATTTTCCAGATTGCTTGTTTTGGCCCAAATATCACATTAATATAGTTAATTTTATGTCAAATTCAATTTGTTCATTCGTTCATAAATGATATGTAAAAGTGGTTATTTTTACGACAGTACTTTATCTATACTAATCTATAGTAAAAACAAACATGGATTCCCTATTATGGTATTTATGCCACATGCCTCCACCACACCGTTCTATTATGAACTTACATTAGATTTCAAAGCAATCAAAGCACAAACATTCTTTGACCGTTTCAGTACAGATTTATCAGGTTGAATGCGCTTGTAATAATAAACGTGTCGGCATACATTGCCCTTCATATTTGAGATGCGTATACTACTTTAAGTAATTCAATAAAATCTGTCTTTTTGAGAACTTTTTTTAAATAGAAAATAACAGTAAAATATTTGTAATTTTTTCATTTTGTAAACTTTTTGGATTTTTACAAATAAAAAATAAAATAAAAACCGTAAATACTTTATGTATCTATAATTTTTTGCCACTATTATTATACAAAACCACTTTTTAAATAAATAAACAAACAATAAACGAAAACACTTATTGAAGTTAAAACTGAACTGTTTTCTTAAATTAAAGTTAATGCTCGGATACAATCAGCCTAAAATTTAGGCCACGTGTGTGTGACACGCGTGGCTCATACATCGGAATGCATAAGAAATGCATTGCTCGATGCACTTTGAAGAACTCTTAATTCCTACATTTCAATACACAATGTGACTCATACGAGAGGAATTTAAATTATACTTGTTTTATTCTGTTTTGATACAAGGGCGTCGATCTAAGGAACTCTCTTGGTATTTTGTAATGATGCAGCTAGGTCTAAGGTATGACAGTAACGCTTGTGTATAATTTAGCCCTAAAATGGTCTTCGTTGGTTATATTGTTATTTTTATATATATATATATAGTTTTTTGTAAACTGTGATATTTAATAATTATAAGTCTAAAAGTACTTACTAATTTTAAACTGTGGTTTTTAATGTGGATGCCTGTACATTCCACAACAACAAACGCATGTATAACTTTTAAAATAAAACAAAGCCTATCACATAGTTGTATGTAATACAGTATATCAGTTTACAAATCGAGATCTTTTGTTTGTAACAAACTTTATTGCCTCCAGCCATAGTGAGATATACCCGCTTCTCGCTGTGGCTGCGTTATCTTATTGGAATTTTAAGATCGGGACAATTCCGTATAGGAAACGCCCGGTAGCGGTTTAAAATACTCACTTTATTATATGGAATGCATATTTTAAACTATTGAAACGATTATAAGCCGTGTTTATGTTTTTAATAAACTGGCTTCTATAAAAGGATTATGTAGAGTTACAAATTGAACTTGTCTAGATTATTTTGTTATTTATATTTTAAGTGGTTTCTGTGGTGCAGTGGAGAATATATAGTTGTTACTAGGTTGTTACAGTTTACTTCTATCTTTGTAAACCTATTTTAACATTTTCTATTTTCTATTTTAACATTTAATATTTTCTATAACAACAATCATTTGATAGTTTACACCAGAAACTGTTCAAAAGCGTTATTCCATTTTAAGATTTAACAAGAGAACCTGAACGCTGGTTCAGATGGTATTTTTGAAATATCTAAAACGGTGTTTCTCTTTTCTAAAAAGTATGAATTAATTAATATTCAACATATACTTCCACTCCGCTATATGTGATCTCCCTTGGATAGTACCACACGAGCTGTGACTTATCTTACTTACTCTATGCCGTTTGATGGACGCGCCGCAACTGTGAAACTTAACGACGTCCAGATAACTTTTGTATATAAAATTTTATTTCCTATATAAATACTGTCTGAGGTACGTGTGCTCACAACGAATGCTTAATACTAAACAGATTGTATTGAATTTATATTTAATTTAAACACATTTAAGTAATCATGTCCATATTAAATTTTATAGGGGTTTTCAATGTGTGTATGTTTATTTCATGGGAAAATAAATAAAAGTGATATTATATATCTTTTGTTTATCTCAAAGAAAGTAAAGAGTAGTTTTTTTTAGTCTTTTTCAAATATTTTACAATTTCGAATGCTATTTCATATAAATTATAGTTATATATGTGGTGTTTAATTATACTACTCAACATGTGGTATGCAGGCAGTAAACAGTGTTACAGCGGGTTGTTTCTCTCGAATCTGGTGCGTGATAAAGCATGAAGCTGAAAAAACCTAACAACTATTGTGCAATAAGTTCTGATTGTGAAAGTGTAGCTTTTATATTAAAATAGCAATATGCAAACTGTGTATAGTAAGTTTTATAGTATGCTTATTGGTATACGATATTGATATAAAATTCAACTTTTAAGTTTTCATATAAATTTGTTATTTACATGTGATTCAAGCCGATACTTGACTGAGTTCTGAGTTATTTGCAACTAAGGGTAAACCGTAGTGTATGTGTTAGATTTTGAACCGGAATGATAATTTTAGATGTGGACAATCACTGTAATTTAAAAAAAAATTATGGCATTCTTTTGTGGGTAGTACCCATATTTTTTACCTTTCTGAACTGTTTATTTTAAATGATCACTTACCTACTTTACCTACTTAGATTTATATAGTTATTTAATAACTTCTTTAATGGCTGCATCAGGGGTCGACTAAAATCGATAAGATGCCATAGTGACAAGCGTGACGTTGCTAAACATACAAATTACATAATATGCAGAGTAGAAGTATAATGGATAATATAATATGTATTTGTCTGTCGTGTCGGAAACAACACGCGGCGGTGAATTTTGTTGAAATTAATATAAATATAATAATGTAATATGAGACTTACACTGACATCTGTTAGTACTTATTTAAACTGTCATATTTTACTGTAACTTAAGATATAATATAATATTTGAATGTTTGGTTTTTTGTAGTTTTCACATATAGTTCTCTGGCCAATGATTTTATTTATTAAGTTTCGGCCATTTATTATCATAAAAACTGAGGGAAAATGAGGAGTAGAGTGACTTAACAATAGGTTTCCTGTGGTAGCTATGCGGTATAAATTATGAATCCAAAATAACATTTCCATTACCAATTTTCTACTAATTCTGTAAATGTATTTAAAAAAAAATGTATATGATATATCAATAGTCGAACAGGCAGGTGGAAAGTACAAGTACACAAATATAAATCGTTACAAGCAATTTTATCTCTGTTATTCTCGTATTCGAACGAGTTGGAGGCATTTAAATAATTACAACGTACAGACAGACAGTGGCACTGTTGATAAATTATATACTGCGGATGACTGATTGTGGAGATGCGGACGAAATTGGTAGGCAATTGTCTGTACTGTGACGCGTGAGAAACGACGCTATGCTATATTATAATATATATGCGTATTGGAAGGGCTATTATTATTTATAATTTTTATCTCGTAATTGAATTTTGAAATATGCCAGTTATGTTAATGAGAAAATGAAATGAATTAGTCCAGAATTATATGTACTATAGATTTATTTCATTGATATGACTGAGGTCGCGGCGCAGAGGCACAAGCGTGTAACTATGCCTCAAGAATTTGACGTATATAACTGCACGTGTATAGGCGCAATGGTTTTCCCTTCGATGTTTACTCGAGGGCTTTTTTTTTTAAAACATGAAGATGATATATATGATCGAAAACTGGAAAATTCTTGCATTTTCATCTAAATATGCAGAAAGTGAATCATTGCAGTGATGGAACTCAACGCTGTGTATTCATGAAGGAGTTTGCCCATTTAAAACGCTGTAATAGGCAGATTGAATTGACTCTTGTTCAATATTTTAATTGAATTTAACATTTAAGTCTTAGAACTACGAATATATAAGAAATCGGATTGGTGGTATAATTAAAGTTGTATTCATATACCTTCTCGTATCAACGGGCGCAGCTTCCTGCGTGCCTCAGATGCTTTTTGAGAACATGTGCACACCGCATTACATGGATTTTACGGCTTTTTGCTTGACGTCGATGCGTACCGTCAGAATAGACGATTTGAATACATTTTCCTTGTAATTTTAATGACTTTTAGATAGAAATGTAGTAGTTTGTACTACTTTATAGTACAAAAACAACAAATCTGAACAAACAACTGTTAAAAAAAACGTTCAAATCAATATAAGATATTTTAAAGAAGCTTATTGAGACTAGAATAGATCATTTTATTATAATAAACTTGATATAAATTA
Source organism: Heliconius aoede (assembly GCA_037355905.1). Lineage (NCBI taxonomy): Eukaryota > Metazoa > Arthropoda > Insecta > Lepidoptera > Nymphalidae > Heliconius > Heliconius aoede. Next base: position 137,619 of record JBAIZZ010000228.1, read on the forward strand.
ATGTAACTTAGTACTTGTATTATGTAGATGTACAATTGTAATACAATATAAGGCGATTCGTATTCAATTACAACGACGAAGAAGACAGATAATTAATTGTGAACCATAAAACTGAAGCAATCTTGCGGGGAGTCATAATTTCAGATGGCGCTGTTCTGTTGACGGTACCGATCGTAAACTGTGGAATCCCCAATAATAAACATTCTCTTTGACCATTTTATTGTAATTACTCTACGTTTTTTGTTCTTATGTATTTAAATATAGTGATTGGTGTTTTAGATTTGATAGTTACGGATTCGAATCTGATATAGTTCTTTTCTTTATACGTCTCTACAAGGGATAGATAGAGAGAATTAAAGTGATGCGTCACTCCGTTCTCTGCTTGAGTCCTTTTATACGTACATATTATTTTAGAAAACGATTTCGGCTTGTCAGTTTTAACGGTTTTTTATGTTTTCTACTGTCTTACGTTTACTTCTTGTACGACCAGTGTGTAATGCAAAAATCGTGTTTTTTATTCAATTTAAAAATACTGATTCAATTTTTTCGTTTCTCAAAAACGAGTTTTACTGGAAAGTTTTTGTTTGCAAAAAGCGACTTTTCGAGATATTATCTTGAATCATAAAAATATTACATACAAGCCAATTCAATAACCCCTTATTTGAGGCAAATGAAATGGGATAGTAGAAAAAAATATACTATTTTATTTATATTCAACACAAATACTTAATGTTAAGGGAAACTTATCAAATTACTATAACGCATTTAAACCGTAGAGCCATTTCCGAGTTAAGTCTGAGCACAAACGCATAGATAAAAAGGAAAATATAATAGATAAAAAGCGCAAACGCATAGATAAAAAAGGATATTATTGTTAATAAAGCATTTTCTCTTTCTCAATTTTTTTTTATATTTCCCACGTTGCTTCATTTGTTTCTCCATAAGATTTTATGTCAATTTTATGGAAAGTGTTTGAACTTGAATTTTAGTTTTAATAGCTTTTATATGAGCCACTTTAAATTCTCCCATTGAACATTTAAATCTATTTATATTTATAATATATTTATAAATGAGCATTTTATGTCCATTTTGTTACTATTATATTTAACTAAGTGTCTATATTAACGTCAATTTAAATGGTTTTATACGTATTTTTTATAACATTTTAATAGTTGAGGGATTTTGGTCTTATGCCTTTACCATGCGTGACGAATGGCGTAACTCAACGCCACTCAATGTCTAGCAGAGATTCCCTCTCTGTTAGACATTTCAAATGTAATCTTTCCTCTGAGCTGATCACTACTACCTCAAATGTAAATGAGGCATGTCATTAAAACAAACCACAGCGTGTAATATTACGGTTTTAATGTAAATTTTATAAATATATGATATAATTTTTGAACGTAAACCAGATGCTGATGCAAGTAGGACATTGACATAATGATAAACATCAGGCCCATAATAAATGTAGTGCAGTGTTTTACATAGATATATAATGATAAGATATATATACTATATTCATATATTTTAAAGAGTAGGGACCTATTTGTACTTTTAGAGCTGATAGATAGTTTAGAATCTTAGCCATATCATATTTTTTTAGGTTCATCAATCGCTATGTTATTTGTTTTATTTTTCTTCATACATGTTCTGTATTTAATGACCAAATTTTTATGATATTTTAGTGTATTTTTAAACCACTCTCCGCTCTCCGGCTTTCGATACACTTTAACTTGGGTGATGTAGTTTCACTGGGGTTAAAATTCAAACCTAGTTGAATCTGAAGTCTGACTGACTCCACAAATTGACCAATATTGCAATTCTTCAATTCTTTCAAAGCAGTCTATATAGGCTTGTATATACAAGTACTAATTTCATAGACTTTAAATAATATAAGAGAACTTACCCAAGATAGAAATACCAAAAATATATGTAAATTAATCAATTTTAATACATTAAGTCAGTACTAAAATTTTAAACTCTGCGCCGGTCCCGCCCATAGTTATAAATAAGTAAGGAATGTCACCCGGACAGGAGCCAGTTAACTTATCCCAGGTGGAACTTGTAAGATAATCGTTTTGACTATAGTCTTTATTTATATGTACATAGAAGTTAACGCTGTGAACTTTAGTTACAAGGACACTGGACGGCTCCTGTACTACGCAGAGATTAGACGGTGGATTGATAGACATACGTACTGTATAATTAATATTTACGTCAATTTTGCTGTTTCAGATAAAATATTAAGTATCTTCATAAAAATAAGATTTATTTTTGTTGAAGTATTGGACCAAAGAAGTTATTTACTATAGTTAATGTATTGTTAGCATATAGTGATTTTAGATTTATTTTACAATTGACATGGCGGCAGTCTAATTTGTTAGAAGGTACAAAATAAAAAAAATTGTTAAAAATAATACGTTCTTCCTAATATTTCGTATTTTTTTGTATTTTGTATTTTTAAAGGTAATAAGAAATTTGTCAAGTATATCTATAAATATTCTAGAAATTATAGAACTGGCCACTATATACACTTATACACTTAAAACGTTATCATTTAAATTTCGTTCATATAAACAAAGAACAAATGGTATGCAACAGTTCCAACTCATTTACATATACTTTTAAAATAAGTTAACTTTTAGATCGAAGTAACAAAAAAAAAAACAAACCTGTCACCGAACAAAGGTCGTGTCAGTTGTCAACAATTTATGATCGAGAAAGTCGCATTCCACGGCTTCGAATTATTCTTCATGAAAGAGAACAATATAAGTGTCTTATGGTACAATAAAATGATCTGTAACACGTACACCGCAAATACTATAATTGTGTGGCTTATATAAATACCATGGTTAATATATACGTGACATTTTTGAGTGATTGCCCAAATGGGATGCGATGGGATTACCTCTGTTAGTTCAACGGTCTGAATGATGGGTCATGTAGCTTTTGATTGTTGCTTATATGGTTTTTATGAATCTGTATGCTGGTGTATATTATTTTGTTGATTAAAGAGATTGAGCAAATCTTCTTCACCTTGAATCTTTGCATCTACTCTCTTTTTAATCTTGTAAAGACTTAGTATCTCTATTTTAGAATCAGAGGAGAATCAGAGTAGATACTTCGGCTTTCAATGATACACAATGCACACGTCGTCCAGTAAATAACTTTAATATTGTCAATAATAGTAAAAAGGTGCTAAGTGATTTGAGGTACTTGTAGATTCTATATTGGTATTTAAAGATTGAAGATGTATTAACTAGTAGAAAAAATTTATAATATTAACAGAAATATAAATAATTCCTTAAAATATATAAAATAAATTAATTAAAATTTATAACTTCAATAAACATGAAAATTTTAATTTTAGTGTTAATTAGTAGAACTTAATATACTTTCAATGAATAACATAACATGTTATAAATAACATAACATCTAACTCTATCAGAATCTATTGAATGATGATATTTCTGCATAAGTGCATTGAACAACCCTGGTCCATACTACATCACATCGTGGTTAGTGTTCAAAGTTAATAGCTTTCTTGGGGGAAGGCTGTGGCGGAGGGGCGGGGGGAGGAAGGACGGGGTGCGCGTCCTCGACCTGCGCGGCCTCGACGTATGCGCATTGTTCCAGCTTGCGTTACTCATAAAACGAATAGGGTCACCAAATTGTTGACACAAATTTAAATATAGTTTAAAAATAAGAATAATTATGTATACTTAATTTACTTAAATTTACATAGCGAGCAGTAGTAGCTGTTAAAGTTACACCCGTCGTCATCAATTCCAATTAAAGAATAGTTAATCTATAATTTTTTCCAAATTCATTTTATAATTTATATCTGTTAGGCGGGTACAAGAAATAAATTACCTGGCTTCGTGTTGTAAAATGTCACATAGACATCGACACTAGCTACCATTAACAAACTTATTCACACGGTGATGATCTCTTACAACGTCCGGTCTGCTTAATAAAAAATCTCTCGCATACTCTTAGGTATAGCATATTATTTATTACTTACTTCCACAACTCATTAAACTTGCGCTAATCTATCTATCGATTATATTCCTTTATAGAGTTATTAATTTTGCACTTTGATCGGTTTGAAATGAACAAATAATGGGTGGGGTGATGTTGCAATCCGGTCACACCTTTGTCAATGTGGTTAACATAAACCGTTTTTTTTTGTCTTGAATAATTTCTTAAAAGTAATATAAAATGAACATTCGTTTTTCTATCAAAGTTTTTAATTATCTCAAGAACTTAAAAGCTTATCAGAAGCCTGTTTGTATACAAAAATAAGTACATGGTCATTGGATGTTTACTTACAAAATTTTAACCCAATATCTTTATATAAGATCAGCAGAAAAGTCCCCAAGTTCCCTTTTTCATAGCGACCCCACTTTCCGTAACCCGAGATTGTTTTTACAGTGCGACGCGTGCGCAGGCGTCGAACGACCTCCGCGACGGACCTTGAAGCGAACGCTTATGTGATTCCATAACAACACTAAATATGTACGTCTTGTTACGTTTGCTTTAGTATGCAATGGATGGTCTTATTGTTTATTTTTTACTTTGCAAAATATAGAAGAACCTTTAATATTAAATGTAGATATTTTTCAAGTGTAGATAGATGAAATACACATTTTTTGTTTGTGTAGATGAAAATATCTACATCACTTCGTCGTTTGAATCCACAACCGTCGCGAACAGACAGACAGTCCTCGACCGACCAATATCTTTTATCGGTACAGATATGATATGCATTCCTTGACAGAGACACACCCGCCATTTATCTTACGTGGCGTGGGCGCCAAGTTAAATGTGTAGCTAATTGTTATAAATGTTACCATAATTAATTTAGTCATGCCTCTAATAGGAATAACTTCGAGACAGTATATATTTTACGATTGGACACGTTGGGTGATGCCTTCGATATATTAGTCGTGTACTAAGAATTTTTCATGTATTTCGATTGAACGTATATCGTATATAGTATAGTGATTATAAAAAAAAAATAGAAGCAGAGAGATCTCGAATCCACCGTTCATCATAATATTATTGTGTATTATAATAATAAATTATAATATATCGAATATGGCGTACAGTATATGTACATGCACTAACGCTAAAATATATAACTTTTTTTAATTTTTAAAATATATGGCTCTATTCAGGTATCTTTACTCGATTGCGCGATGCAAAATAATGTAATGTGTTGTAATTAGTCTGTCTATACGTATGTATGTTTATGTTTGTTCCTATACGACATTGCAGAGCACAATCTTGTTCTTATGTGATAAGACGTAGAGTGGCGTTGATTTCCGTCAAAATAACTTCCAATAGTGGAATACACTCGAGATAATTAAAAAAAAAATACTTCACGATATATAAATGGGTTAACGACTGCTCTAACAAAGGCGAGCCACGCCACGCAAGTAGTAAATAATATAGCATAATATGTATCGACATTTGCGGCCACAATAAATATTCATAGAAAACCCCTCGGGGCTACGATCACTTCTCTCCTTGTTAGAATGCTACTGTCAGACGATAACTAATGCTGGCAATGTATTTCAATATTTTACATGAGTCGAGGCCGTCGTGGCATAGTAAAACAGTGGCTGACTGTTAATGTAATGTGTTGTGGATTCGATTTTTACTCGATGAAATAAATAAATTTTCTTTTCTTGCTTTCTTGCGTCCTATATAGACCACTTTACATATATAGATTTAGGACGTATCTAAAGCGAAAAACGGAGTGTCTTGATACTGAGTTCTCTATGCCTTGGGATGACAATCCCTGCTGTGTGAAAAATAAATCGTGAATCTAGTTTCAATTATTTTAACACAAATATCGCAGTAGCGCTATAGGGAATGCGTTGTAGCTTCAAATTTATATTACTTTCAATACCTACATTTTCAAATAAATCCTGTTGTTTCAGTACCTAATGCGTATTTTTGGACAAGCACCTGGACTCTGCTATATTTATAAATCTTAATTTAGATTTTCAAAACGAGTATAAAAATCCTCGACGACATGCAGTAATAACAGATTGATAGCAACGTACCTATTTCAAAAAGGAAACTGGTTCGAATATCCTTTGTGGTTATTTTATTCAACACAATAGACTATTATGATATTCCGAACAAAAGGTGCCTGGCACGCGAATTCCTAGTACCGAGATTCCCCGGTCTAAGAATAAGATTTTTTTTCCATTTCTCACGAGGGTATTTCCTTTTTTTTTATCGCATTCCTAAGATATTTGTGGATGGATGCAGGTATACAGTTCACTGTGAGCGTCTCGAATATGGCATTCCATAAACTATTAACTCTGTTAAAAAAAATAGCTTCACATTGTATCCCGCATATAGCAAAGTAGGCAGAGAGAATCTAGTGTTAAGACACTCTGTTTGTGTAATAAGAATGCCACTAGAATTCACAACCGCTCCGTTTACAATTGTGCTGCTGTGCCACGATGGTCTCTTAGTCCTTAAACTACAGTATCTCTACATATCTAGTAGTTATTTCATATAGGTATCCATCCAACAGACTATATTTTCATATAGGCCTGACGGCTCACAACGTCGAATAGCGATTTAATATAAAATTATGCATAAGATAGTGTATGGAATTTTTATGTTTTTTTATTGCGTTACCAGTATGATAAGTTCTTTCACTCTCAACGTGTATAATTACGTTGTATGTGGAAATTAATATATTGTTAATAAATTAAATCTCTTTTTCTATTTTATCTGTTTTAGTATAGTTATATCTACCTAATAGTAATTTACTATAGAAATAATTGATGATAATAATAATAATAATAATAGGTTACCAATCTAAATTCAAATTCCTACAAAACATTTGATTATTGTCATTTTATAAAATTTAAAATGCAATTATCTATAATGGCCGTTCACAATTTGATGGACATTATAAGTGATACCGTTGATTGCTTCGAAATATTTGAGCAATCCGATACCGAGCGGAGATTTGAAATTAATTTCTAAATAAAACCAGTAGGTGGGGGTTCATTACACGTTGGCGGGGCATAAACACTTTTAATAAGATTATAATAATTTTGAGGGCCGTAACTAATCCTTTCTGATGCGTTTTTTATAGCTTTGGAATTTAGAGATGGCGTCGTATAAAATTTTACTACTCTCACAGTAGTGTCGATCGCTATTATGATTATTCATGAATGTTGTACGTTTTAACACTGTGTTTTTTTTGTCATTCTATATTCAATTATGAAAACCATTTGCCGTGCGAGATATAAAATATAGAGGTGATAAAAAAAAATGTGATTGAAACAGTGTCGTGTCTGTGCGTTTTGTGTTCTGTGGCGCATTCTTTCTCCGTAACACCGGGAGCGCTCGTCGGCTTAATAATAATATGAATGTAAAAAACGAATACGTCAGTTTGGAGCGCCCGCGCCTCTGCCCGGCCTTCTGTCATATACTTTTTTTTTTACATCTTTTTTATCTTTTTTACCATTGCTCCGTGCTTTTCGTATAATCACGTGTAACGCTAGACTGTATTAAATACGTATGTTGTTCTAAATACGAGTAAGCGAATAGGAATGTTACATTGAATTTGTGAGGCCATCGTGGTGTAGCGTGACTGGAAATGCGATTTTGGGTTCGATTTCCACTCGGGGTGTGATTTAGGTTAAAAAAAAAAACAAAACGCGGCGTTGAGTTCCGCCAATCAACAGAGTTAGGTTTCCCCTGCTCTGTTATATGCGGAATACACTGTAAAACAAAAAATAAATTGAATTTGTCGAAACCGGTCGATTATTTCACTGTGGAACGATAAGGCCAGATGGTGTGACGGTTGATATGGCTGGTTCTACACCTGACCAACCCGAGTTCGATCCCAGCATGGTTCCACAGACGATGTGCTTATATAGTTATTGTCTTCTAAGAACATGCCATAGTAATTATTGCATTTGTTCTTAGATCGTTCCTTCTATAGAAATTGATCTTCGAATGCAACTTACATTTTTTAAATGTCTTTTTTTTAATATATTTTTTTTCTACTTTCAAATGTGAAATAAAACATGAGTTTACATGTCAACGTCGCTCAGTCCGTTTTTATTTGTGTTTTGTCGAACTGTCATGTATTTTAACATGGTGTGATATACAGTCAGTAAGTCCAAATGGTCGTAAGTCGAATTTCATACAAAAATAAATAATATAATATGATATACAGATATATATATATATATATATATTATATAAGCAAAAATAATGGCTTTTATTTCTGATTTTTAATTGTTATTATTTTAGTTGGTTAGTTAAATAAGTACATACATAAATAAGTATATATGTATATAAGCATTATTCTGCTTAAAATTTTCATGCAATTTTTTCGTCGTAAGTGCGAATGGTCGTAAGTCGAGGTGGTCGTAACTCGAGAACTGACTGTACTTTATGTAGGTACGCTATGTCAATAGTGGCTCTAGGCAGTTTCTTCTAGATTGATCTATGACTAATACTCAATACAATTTTTTTTAATTAATTCGGTGGTTTTTAAAGTTCTTAATAATTTCTGCTTATTTTGTTAAATTCACAGTACTTAATATGAATTTCAATTTAAGTGATATTTAAGAAATGTGATAAATGACTAATATAATAATAAAATTTTCAAAAATACACACAGTATAGAAATTCCTCACGAAGTACCTTCCAAAGTGAAGTAAATTTCAAAATATAATCTCCGCAGTCACCCGACAGCACATCTGGCGTGCTGACCAATTGGGGAGCCGCGGCTCAGCCCGAGGGCCCGAGGGCCCGAGGGCCGGCGGGCGAGGGCAGGAATGTTAATCGCATCCAAACTGCCCGGTCGTACAATAAAAACGATTTAACTTAGATTTTTGGATATGAACTTGCTACGTTCTGGCATTTTTTTTTGGTGGTGATTTTTTTTTGTTGAGTTGTTTGATTATTTATTATTCTATGGCTTATTATAGATTTGTTTAATTTTTTTTTATGTTTGTTGTGTATCTATTGTTTTTATGTTACGTGCATTTTAGTTCAATTAAAAAAATAATTTGCCAAAGAAAGAAATGATTACATATAATTTAACACATTCCTCTATAATAAGACGGTTGCAAACGTCATACATCTGTGGAATGATTATTCAAAACAAATTGTTGGCATTCTTTACATGACCCATACAACATAAAATATTTATTGCCACATATATATATCTAACATTAAATATAAATAAAATTTTAATATTTATGTATGTAATAACTCAATACAATATATATAGTTTAACATTATGCATTGTAAGCAGATAATTTGAGAAAGAGAAAATAAGTGATGAATTACTCCGTTTCTCCAGTTTCCGACTACTTTAGTTATTGTATGTTGATTGATTGTATTAAACATAGTGTTTTCTTTCAACAGACTGGATAGAAATATAATATTTTAAATGAAAATATTTGCTCTCTATGTGAATCGAACCCACAGCCATCACATACAGGTAAATTCTTTCCAATTGCATAAGGCTATAGATATGTAGATGAGCGTTTATTTATAAAGTGGTAATTTACGACAAGGTTAGTTACGGCGTAAAGAATGACTTATTTATACTAATTTATATAACTCACATTGCAAAAGTTCTGGAAAATATAATATGTTTCATGTATTAAATTTTTTTACTTGTTCAGTCAAAACTAAGTATTATTAAAATAAGTATACTTCTAAAATAATTTTGACATAAAAAATATGTGTTTGAATTGTAATAATAAAAAAAATTCAGCTTCACGCTGTATCCCGCGCACAGCAGGATAGGCAAAGGGAACCTAGTGTTAAGACACTCCATTCCCCACTTCCAGCCAAATATGGAGGCATTGCGTGTTGAGTGGCGGAACTCATTTTAATAAACGATATCAAAAAATAATGAAATATAAAAACACTACAACTATTATAAGTGAAAATTTCTACGCTTCCAGTAGATAGGCAAAGAAAAAAAAACTAAAATTAGTTCCGTGGGGCTATAAGTGTGAAAGAGATAGCAAAATGAAAGAGTACATGCGGTTAGAGAGGGTGGGAAGATGTAGTGAGTCGAAATGTAACCGGTCCAGGGGAGGCAGATGTCTTAAACCCCTAAGGCAATACATATCCAAACAATAAGAAAATCGTAAATACTGAACACGTTGCTATATAAAAATTATATATTTGGTTTTAAATATATATCATTTTACATGATTCTAATGGAATTTCTAATTCTATAGCTATTCTAATGCTTTATTACATCAATTTCTGTTGGCGTTATACGACAAAAAACACCGAACGCTATTAGTCGCACACATAGTGGAATGTAGGCAGCGAGCCAAATTACCTGTCTATCTGTACAGACTCGTTAAAGTTGAATGTTATGAATTGAATTACCTCATGACGTTCAAATGTGACGCCGTAAAGATACAAGAATGTAACCTGAGAATATAACAGAGTCGTATAGGTTAGCAATTGAAGAAGTCCTATAAAGTAGGATAATCAATGGCGTACACTTGAAAGCGACGTGCGCCGTTCTACTTAGGTATGTGAAAAAATAAACATGAAGGTGCATGTGCCTCGAGAATTATGCAGTGAGTTAGATGGAAAAAATGTACACTGGACGCTACGTGGCGCTCGTGAAATGGTTAAGTTTATATATTTATCTTTTATAAGATCGATACAGTTCTATTGGTCGATTATAGCAACTACAGACTTTAGGGATTGGACGGACCCGGACAGGATTGCAAATACGTGTAGAGGAATTCCGGAACAAAAATGCGCGCGTCTACCTGCACCCGCGCCCGCCAGATGTGCTCGCATCCCGCGCATACCAACATTGAGCCATGTAAATTGTTTACGTGGAAAATCTGAGAAAATCGCGCGTTAACTGCGACTAACCGCATCATTGCGACGCCACCACATGGGACAATGTCAGCTTTTTTGCATTCCGTGCTGCCGACGTCCAGGGCCTAGCGTACTGCGTCCAGCTGCTGATTAAGGCAATTGTTTAAAAGTAGCATTGCGATACCGAGTGGTGAGGTTCAATATCGAGGTTCCAAATAAAGCAATGCCAGAATTCGTGGACAATTCGCGTGCGGACCCGGGACGACCGGCGAGGTCACAGGGGTCCGTTACGGCCCCGGTTGTGGAGGGGGGTGGGGCGGGCGCGGAGGCCCTTCGGAGAGATCGACCTCCGAAATGCGCCCGAGATTGCATTCTTTCGGCTGCGCGGGCGCATTCCACCGCGCGCCATCCTCGCTCGCGCCGCGCGGCGCTCCACACCCGCAGTCGACGCGCGCCCTTTTGGGGGCTAACATGTGTCCGCTGCGGGCGCTCGCCATCGCCCGCATGGAGCCCGAGTACGGCGTCAGCGTGGGGCCCGCGTCCACACGCCCGCCTGGTCTGCGCGTGCGCGACGACGATGAGCCCCAGTACCAGAATCTGGACGAGCTGCGCAAGCGCCCCGAGTACGCCAACCTGGACGAGATCAGTCGGGAGTTCGGTTACCGCCTCTGTCCCGAAGGACAGAACTTGGAGGACGAAGCGATCTATGAAAATATACTGTCAGTGCGTCAAATTCGTTCCGCGGAAGTGCGTTTAGTGCCGGTGTCCGAGGTGCCGTACTACGAAGGCCAAGGTTACGTGGCGACGCAAGTTCTCAGCAGGAATGGCACCTTCCCGCAGTGCCCGCCGCACACTTGGAGTCGGCTGCAGCACGCCGGCAGAATGACCGGCTCCTTGCGTCTGTTCACTGTAAATATAAACATATATACCTTCGTTATATAAAAACAACATTAGAATAATTTAGTTTATACAAATATATTTCTCTCAATTTGGACGACAAATATAATCTGTTAAGTAATATATTTTTGCGCTCCGGACCGGTGATTGTATAAAATTTTGATTTCTTTAAGCAAAACCGGATATGTGTACGAATGATGGTTACTTTTTATGCGCATTCCGAGCAAAAAAGTTGTTGGTCGGTATACGCGAGTATAATACCGTATTTATGTCGGTCGCAAAAAATACCGATGGAATTTCGGTCTAATGATTCGTTAATTTTCATGGTGACTTGATGAATTTAGTATGTACTCGTGAAGTATTGTGGTCTGTGACCCCCTGGCAGCTCAACCAGATGTCGCATGTTAGTGTTTATTTACGCATGCATTTTACCTAAACTCATATATATGTATGTGCAGTGAGTTAAACTCGAGGCAATTAATTATTTTCATTTTCTCGCGCTCCACTCTGCTCCGTGCAGTTTGAATTTCGGGGGAAAACGGAGAACGAAGTGCATTGCCACTACGTTATCCCTGTCTATCCTACCATAACATATCCTAACTTTCTTTACGTTTACGTTACGTATACGTGGAATGAAGAGTGAAGCTATAAATATACTTTATTATGACAGAATACGACACTGTACTCTACTAAATACATTATAATTTTCATTTTCCATTACCACATAACACCCGCGTCCCGCGTCCGCCTCGTGTCGTTTAATTTGGATTTATCATAGTAGCCTAGCTATTTAATTTTAAATCAACATTTATTTTGATGAAATTCACATGTATTTTAAAATGTAAACAGTTACTCTTATAAATTTTATAATTTTAACTTCAAAGTATGTTATTCGGCGAGTGTTGTATTATTATCACAAGTTAAATCAAAAGCTTCACTTAAAGAATTACGAAATTATTAAAATATATTGTTAAGAAAAATTGCTAATTATGTTATTGTATGAGGAAAATGAGTCGACATTTATTACTTATGCATTGTATACAACTAAGTATGTGACTTAGTTGTAAAAATATTCCATAAATTTTACATAAGTATTTTCATATATATATTTTAGGTTAAATGAAAAATCTGCCATGCTTCTCTATCCCCATCTTTCAAATTCAGAATTTTAAGCTATAATTTCTTTCGACAACCCAAAGAGCTTAAATTAAATATTAATATTAATTATGAATCTGATTTCCTAAACAATGATTTCGGACATAGTTTAAATTTACATATTATTTATATATTGTATATTTATTTAATCAAAAGATGGAACCTAACTCCCAACTCTATTGTTCTCTATTGTTCACAGGCAAAGCGGGAGATGTACGATGTGAAAAAGCAAAGATTATGTCTCGCGCAAGACGAATACAAGCACCTGAACAATGCCTTATCTACGCTGGCAGCTTCTAGGACAAGCTGTAAGTTAATAAAATTATTATAAATCTAATTTTAATTTCAAAGTCATTGATATATTAAAATAACAACTAGAAAAGAGTTGATAATCTTCAAACTGCTGAATATATTTTCTAAAATCAATCATGGCCTAATGACACGGCCGAGTCACTTTTCAAACAAAAAAATTGCATCAAAATTGGTCCATCCGCTTGGAAGCTACGATACCACAGCAAACAGTTATACACACATACACACATGCACCAAATCCCTCCTGTATACAGCGTGTGAAATTTATAACATCTCTCTGTTTTCGTTCGAGGTTAAAAAAAAAAGACTAAAAATTACTATATTTTTCATAATTCTAGAGAAATAAAATTCTTAAATTTATTCAAATAAATATTTGAATAACTATTTAAGCCAAAGTAAAGATAGACATTCTATTGTTATAAATGTTTTTTTCTATCAACAGTGTGAAAACGTTCAGGCTTAGTGCAATCTTTTACAACTTCCGGTATTATTGCATTTCTAAAGAATACTTTTGCAGGTAACAGATTATTAATTAAGTGTAAATAAGTGTTTGAGTCTTCTTTAAAATAAAGGTTGTATTGTTCTAAAAAAAAAATGGTACAAAAAGTTATCTAGAACCGTCAGTAAACCATTGTGGTGGTTAACAAAAGCTACTATAAATGAAAACACTGTTTTCTTAAATGTTTAATTATAGAAATTAGGTAAAAATAAAAAAAAAAACTAGATTGGAATTAATTTTATTTCAAATAAAAGTAGCACACATACATTTATATTTTGAATACATACATAGAAAGGTAAAAGAAGAAATTCCAAATCGAAGGCATTGTCTATCTAAGTTACGTATCAGCTTTTGGTCCGCCATGATTCTCAATGGCTTGCACCGGCATTCAATTCCTTTTACAATTCTATACAAGACAACACTACAATACAATAGGATATATGAATATCTAAGCTCTAAAGGTCATATCGTCTTGCATATAGAGGCCAGTCGTGGCCCATGGGCACAAAGTGTGCTGCAAAACCAACTGGTCGTGGGGTCGATCTTCACTCGAAGAAATGAAATATTTATTTAAATTTATATTTTCATTTCTTGCTCTGATGTCGAGGCAAAGCACGGCGTCGACTTCCGCCGCTCAACGCCGCCTCTAGAATTCGCCGGAAAGTGATGAACGGAGTGTCTTGACACTAGGTCTTAACGCTTTTATAAATTGAATAGGCTTCGCTACCGTCGTAAAACGGAAATAACTAGTGTTGATACAAGAACATACATTTTACGTAGCCGAGGTACCTCTAACCGCGGGTACACCTTCCTATAGTTGTATTCTCTTTTAGTTCCTGAGGTTAGGGCGTTCAACCAAGCGAACTCTTCAATTCTATTTACATTAATATAAATATCAATTGCTTAACTTAGTAAAGAAAAAAATAAAATATCTTAAACATATGTGTCTCGAAAAGCTAATATAAATAAATAGAAAAAGACGAGACGCTCTTTATCCACTAGATATGCAAATGTCCTATGATAGCTTCTTCAATGGGATTCAACATTTAGAAAAGGAGTATATTATGCAAATATTGTTCAACTAGGGCCAGAACACGCCTCTACGTTAGCCTCCAGTATATCTTTTACCTGTATTTATAGCCTGTATTTATTGTTTGAAAAAATTATCATATGAAATTAATAACTATATGTTTGGTATATATGAGTATATAATTTTTTCATCTTCATTTTTCTCATATTTTATTCTTGTAATGAGAGACCACTCCAGTTTTAGTTTCTTTTGATATAGCTATGTTAAATATGTTGAACGATACATTTTTTATTTTAAAATATTATATTGAACCTGTGGCCATAACCAGCTGTCACGCTGCAGTATCTCAAATTATAAAAATATATATTTCATTTTAATTTCATATGACTTCATAATAGAACAGTTCTAGTGTAATCTAAGTTCAACTTGAGCAATTATCATAATAACAGCAATTTTCAGAATTAAGAATAGTTAATGCTTACTAAGAAATAGGAATATATATATTTCTTATATATTCATATTTCTATATATCTATAGAATACATTCTAAGAGATTAAAATGTTTTTCAACATGTGATTATTATTTAAGGAGGCTATATAAAAACGTAATTTTTTTGCCTACGGTACGGAACCCGTTCCTGCGCGAGTCCAACTAGCTCTTGGCCGGTTTTTAAGTTATTTACATAAAATTTTGTACACAGTATGTTCATCAACCACATCGGTAACAACAACGTCTACAACTTCTCGCCACGATCCAGAACAACTGCGCGTAGAAGTGACTCAAGCGAGAGGCAGGGTTGCGCAGTTGAGGAAGGAGCTGAGGCAGGCGAGAGCAGAAGTGGCGTGTGCGCGACGCGGTGTTGATACACTTGCTGAGTGAGTTTCTTTTGGATTTTTAAATTTATGCGTGTATGTAAACTATGAAACAATCTGAAACTGTCTCTTCAATAATATTACTATAGATTTTAGTGAATACCAAAAAGCAAATAGGGCAGTGTTGTTAATAATTCCTTAAATTTAATAATACAAGAACATAACTAGCATGTTCAATTTATTAAATGTAATATTTAAATATGGATAATTGAATATCAATTGACATTTGAAAGATGTTTAAACATTTTCTTGTTAAATGAAATGTATACAATTTACACGTGGTACTACATCTCATGTCTATTATTTCATATGGAACTATAGAAGATAAATTGCCGAGAAACGGTTTAGAGGCTACAATATGTACAAAGATTGACAGCACCTATTCATAATATTCAATACATCTGACCTTTGTTCTACGGCGTTCTTAGTGTCTACTACTGATGATTTTTTCTATAGCTTCACGCTGTATCACGCTCATAGCAGAACGAGCAGAGCGAACCTACCGGTCTAGGACACTCCGGTCCCCACTTTCCGCTTAATATCGAGACATTGCGTGTTTAAGTAATTAATTCCCTCGATACTGTGACGAACCGCTGCGTTTACTGTCGGTATGCTGTGCCACAAATGCCTCAATTCCGCCTCATATTTTTTTTAACAATTATTATGACAAGCAACACCAACAACGTGCTAAGGTCACGCGCCTTGGATTCTTGGAAAATTCAAGTCATGTTGAACATTCCGATCTACATGAAAGATTTATATGAGTGTTCCCAGGTCAATAGGTCAATTATGATTGATGATGACGAGATGTCAGATTTTATTTCTGTTCGCCATTGTGTACAGTTATTGATAGATGCCAGATATTAGAAACTTTGTGCCTGTATGTTCTGAGATCTTATTTATTTACTAATATTTTATTCAATCTACGATCGTTAATCGAATTTAATTACAAATATATATATTATAATTTACGCTTTATGTTTCAGAGTGGAGCAAAAACTAAGTGCTCAGCAAGGATGTTACAACATAACCGAGGCCCAGGCTATAATGACTGAACTTAAAAACGTTCAAAAATCTCTCACGTCAGGAGAGAAAGAAAGGGCAGATCTTATGCAATCACTTGCCAAGTTAAAAGATGATTTAACAAGGCTGCAACTGGCAGATGCATCACCAGATCTGTCAACATTGAGTCTGCCACAGGAAAAACTGAGTACAGCATCACAGACTGACCTTTGTGCAGACTTAGTCCCAATTGGTACGAGACTAGCAGAAATGGCGCGGGTTCGCCTACAATATGATGAAGCTAGAAAACGGATACAACAGATTCAGCAACAATTAGCCGATTTAGAGGACAAAGTTCAACCGGGACAGGCAGAGTCTGACAAGGATAGGCTTTTACTGTTCCAAGAGAAGGAACAACTCTTACGGGAGTTGAGAAGTATTACTCCAAGAACGAGATCAAAACAAGAGATGAGTGATATTCAGACCGAATGCAAGAGATTGGAGCAAGACTTGAAAAATGCTTTCGAAATGTCCAACAAATGTATAGCAGATAGATTGAGGCTACACGAAGAGAAACAATTGTTATTACAACAATTAAAGGACGCGTTGACTTCTATGACGACTTTGGAAGGACAATTGAAAACGTTATCAGCGTCCACGTTGTCAGTGTCGAGCAGTTCCAGTTTGGGATCGTTATCAACGGCTAGCAGTAAAGGATCGTTAAGTTCGGGGATAAGCTTTACGGATATATACGGAGGTCCCCAGATAGCAAGTTCCTTTCAAGCGGACAAACCCATTGATATGGTTGATCTGCACCGAAGAGTTGAAAGGTGAGTCTATTTTTATATTTAAATAAATTTTAAGCACATACTTATAACGAATTTTATTAATTTTTAATATTAAGTTTTCATTCAAATAATGGCTGAAATTGAAAGCTTTCATTCTACTTTCAATTTTGATTACGTGATTAATATCGCGTTTCTATTTCATTCCACAAAAATATTTACTACGTATAGATAAAGCTTAGATAATAGTTCATTAGCTTTTATTATATTTAGATATCGGAACATAATTGTTATCTTTGTTAATATAAGATAATGGACATTCCAATCAAAATCAATGTTTCATAACTGCAATAAAGTGTACCCAACAGTAGTTTATTAGTATATTGTGTTATTGCCACTTTTGCTGAAATTTTTTGATAATTTTTGAAATTATTTAGGTTTTGTATTACAAAATTGTACACATTACTAATATATTATAGTATTATTTTTGATGGATATATAAAAATGATAAAAATATATTTTTTAATAACAATTGATATGATTCCAAAATTCCAAAAATTCCAAGGAAGGAACTTTGTAGACCATTTTACATTGATACCGTAGTTATATACTCGCCTAAACACTATGATCATAAGTTTGATTCCTTTTCGGAGCAAAGTTTATTTATATATATTATAAAAATAGTTTTGCTATCCTAATCTAAGACGACAAAGTGTTTTTTGTGTAGAAAATAATATAAATGAGAAGAAACTCCTCAGGATCACATAGATTCATATATACATGTTTTAATTAAATAAATAAAAACAAGATATATTTATTAGGAGATAATTCTATAAAAAATATTTTTTCTTAGGTTTTATCTAAAAACTAAAATTTTATACTCTATCAGGTTACTCCGCGGCACAAGTTTCCCTGATAGCGCTACACCAGGCACCAGCAGTTCGTTATCACAGCCGTCGTTATCACCAAGAAGTAGCTTATCATCAGCTAGTCCGCCACCACCACCGCCATCTTATCATCAGGTATGGAAACTAAGACTATGTAGAGTTGTTCGATTGATTAAGTCCATGATTTGTTCAGTAACCAGTGTTACAATATAAAAACGTTAAATAAGTAATTCCCCTGAACTCACAACCTTCGCCTGTGAAACTGCTAGAGAGTCTAAATATATTTATATGGCAAATATCAAATTTTAATATGCTCAATTTGTAGATTAATTTTATTATTTTTTTTAATAAATTTGCAGGTAGAAAGACAAAGGCGGCAGCAAAGGGAACTAGAGGAGAAATTGGCTGAAATGAGAATAGGTGTGGCTACAGGACTCAACGAAATCACTGGCTTATCTACCAGTGAGTAAATTAATAATTATTAAAATATGTTAATGCTATATGATTTTATAATTTGGTCAAATATCTATGTGGGATATTTTCTTATTATCTAAGCATATCTTGCTTGATCAACATCTCGAATTGGTATTATAATTTTATACAGATAATTGTACATACACACACAGAGTTACCCTGGGAACCTAGTGTTAAGACGAAGTTACATATATATTTATAAATATCTATTGAATTAATATCTATCATACATGACGTATTATCAGTGCGGAAAGTCGCCTGACCGCTGCTACGGTAAATTACATCGTAATGATTAGTAACGTCATATACATATAATATAGAGAATAGCCTTCCCCGATAAATGGTTTACTAAACCAAAAGGAATAATTGAATTCAAAATAGTAGTTCCTAAGATTATTGCTTTCAACTAAAAAAAAATTGACTTTTGTAATATTAAATATTACATATTGTATAAATAATAAATTTATTTTAATATTTTTTCGCAGTTCCCGTTCAGCTGCAAGGTCCAGGACGACCCATCGAGCCGTTGTCCCCCATATCGGAGACGCCCCCCAAAACGTCACCCCCCACCCCGCCATCACCACGGACTCCCTCATCTAGTGGTAATGTTATATTCCAGATAACAACTTATAGAAACGGTCGAGATTACAGTACGGTACCGCCCTGAACTTAGATTCTCTGATGCTTTGCGCATTGTACACTCGGAAAAAAGTAATCAAAAGTGGAAAAAAATCTGCGCAGCCTTCTATAGCTAATTTCAAGACGGTCACGATTTGTAGACTGTATTATACTGTATATTTCTATCTCATGTCACTCAAGAAATTGTATTTTTAAACTTTATTTGAATTTAATAAATCATAAATCAGCTTCACGCTGTATTGCGCACACAGCAAGGTAGGCAGAGGGAACCTCATGTTAAGATACTCCATTCCCCACTTTCCGCCAAATTCTAGAAGCAACACTAGACACACTCGACACCAGACCGAAGAAATGAAAATATAGATTTAAGATAACGGCCTCATTTGAATTTAATTATTTATTTTGTATAATATTTTTATATAATATTTGTTTTTAGGTACTAACACTAGATCAGTGTCAGCAGCAGTGAGCGATGAATCGGTGGCGGGTGACTCCGGTGTGTTTGAAGCCGCTCAAGGGGGCGATGCTGGTACGAATTTAACTTATTATTTAATGCTTTATAGATTATAATTTATTTGGAGAAAATTATTTATATATAATTTTTTCAGTAAAGTGTGTACAGTACAGTGGGTGTGGGTCCACAATATGTGCACAGTTAGTCACAATGCTACTGCGCCTACATACATGATGGCCTTAATGGCTCGATGGCTACGATTTATTATTATTGTTTAACTTCACGCTTTATCCCGCATATAACATGATAGGCATGAGGGAACTTAGTTTTAATACATTCCGTTCCCAAGTACGCCTTATATATATTTATATATTTATTTTATTTATATTTAGCTTCACGCTGTATCCCACACACAGCAGGGTAGGCAGAGGGAATCTCGGTGTTAGAAGGTGAAGAAATATATAAATATAAACGTAAAGACGTATTTCACTTCCACGAGTGAGAATCGAACCCACAACCGTCGCGTTTGCGGGCGGCACCCTTGTGCTACTGCGCCACGACGGCCTATACCGTCTAATTTGCGATATATTGTATATTGAGTGACGGATCTTAACGCCGCCTCTTAACTTTTTGTCAAAGCGAGGAAATAAAAGTAACATGTCTCTCTGAACGAGA
Organism: Heliconius aoede; assembly: GCA_037355905.1. Taxonomy (NCBI): domain Eukaryota; kingdom Metazoa; phylum Arthropoda; class Insecta; order Lepidoptera; family Nymphalidae; genus Heliconius; species Heliconius aoede. Next base: position 158,160 of record JBAIZZ010000228.1, read on the forward strand.
ACCAAATCAACAACTGTCGCGCCGCGATAAGACTGCACTACGACAACCTTTAGAATTAATTTAATATAGTTAATATTAAAATACTGTGTGAAGCTGATTTTAAATTATAATATTACTCACAAATATATTTTTCTAATTACCATTTACCATTGTTACAGTAAACAGTGCGCAAATTGAAATCAAATTGCGATACTGTTCAGATGAAAGTGCTTTGGAAATTGGCATTCTTAGAGCAAGGAATCTACACGCTTTGTACATTGATGTGGGGACTGAAGTGTAAGTAAATCTGTATTTTTTTACTTAAAAAGATGTTAAGAAGCGTTTTATAGTATATAACGCGACAAGTTGTAGGTTCGACACCCACTTGAAGAATTTTTTAAAACGAGTTCCGTAACCGAACACGCAAGGCTTGAATATTTAAAACCTAATAAATATTATTATATGTTTGGAAGTCATCTTACTAACTAAATGTCTTCTTTAGTTCTGTTCGAGGTGCCCTCGTCATAGGCGGTGGTGGTGGTGTGGCATTCAGCAGTGCAGCGCTGCAGTGGCGCGGCGTTACCTTACTATGGAGGAAAACGCAACGCGCTGCAGTAAGCGCTAAAGCGCTTAGAGCTGCGACTCTGCAGATCAACCTCTCCGCTGGTGCTGAGTGCCTGGTACTTATGTTTTATATTTTTGTGTATATTTGTTATTATATGTTATATGTTTTGTTGGTAGTATTTATTACATTTTTTTTTAAATGTTTAATTGTTGGCTTAAGATAAGACATCATGATATAAATCTAAGTTTAATTAAATATTATATAATACTTTGTGAAAAAATATTTTTTTTATGCCGCCATTAATAATTTAAATTTAAAAAGTTATAATGAGATAACAACACTTAACTAATGTATAATATTTAATTGTTTGCATAATTATTTGTTGTAAAATAAAAAAAAGATACTTGCTTACTTTCTGTTTAAGTAATTTTTTTTTTATACTACATGATGTGCTATGTAATCTTGTTTCATTATTAAAACTACCGTTTTATACAAATCTTTAAAATTATAATTATAAATATGATGATAAAAGCCAAATTTGAGTATTCGGCGTCAACGCCTTGAGTGCCATGTGAAGAATATAGGGCGAGAGCGATTTAATACTGACACTTGACAATTTTCCCAATAAACATAGACAATTTTCTTCCAAAATCTAATAATTAATTCATTTCAGGGCTGCACACAAGTCAGTTTGGCCGACTTCGACCCGGAGACAGTGTCTCAGAAGTGGTATAATGTATTGAGCTTTAGAAGTATGAGACGGGATGAGAGCTCTGATGAATCTACTGTTATATCTTCACAAACTTCCACTCTTACTAGAAATAGAGGTAAATAATCTTCAATATATTTAAATTCATAGAACAAATAACACTATACATAAGTTGACACAGATTATAAATGCGAAAGTTGTGGGTTTGATTTTCATCCAGGGTAATGATTTTGTTGCTATATGGTAACAAGGCTATCAACGGCCTTATGATCTACCACTCAACAAGCAATGTCTGAAAAATTAGGAAATACTGGAGAATGGAGTGTCTTGAAACGTTTTATTTATTGTATTATGTAATATTTTATTTATTTTGTAAAGGTCCTGAAAGTATGACTGGAGCAGAATGCAATGTAGATTGTGAGAATTCGGCATCTGAAGATGAAGAGTCAAGAGAGCCACTTAATCAGGTATAATTATTTCGGTTAAATATATATTTTTTTCATTCTGTGGATGGATAATCCCACCAGAAGGAATCTTATGCCTAAATGTACTACTATATGAAAGAGTTTGTCTCGAGAAAGGTCTCGATATTAAAACCAGTAAATCTCAAATAATAAAAAAAAATAACAATTAAATGGTCCAAGTAGGAATCCAACCCACAGCCGTCGTGTTTACAGCACACACGGTGCCAGTACTGCCTCAAAGATATAATAATATTCAAAATTAAATCAAAACATAATTAATAACAGATAGTTGAAGAAGACTCCTTCGAAGATTACATACCAGAGGACATTGTGTTAGAAGACGAATACTTGCCGTCGACCGCTGAAAAAGAAACTAATACTGAATGTAACTTCTGTCCCGAAGGAAGACAGCTGCACAGACGGTGAGTTTCATTTTTTATTACATATTTATATATAGAGTGAAAAAAGAGGGAAGTTATTTCTCAGGAGGTAGGCACAATGTCTAACAGTTTAGAAAACCTAACTTCAGGGCGACCACGACTCTCCGGCCGTATTCTGAATGGTTATTTCCAGAAGCAAATAATACATACGCTATGCAACAATATCCTAGATTCAATTAGGAAAATATTCTATATAGTATGTTCACTACAAAACATTCAGATAAACATATAAAATATTATGAATTATATGAAGTATACTTTTTAATGAAAAAAAAAACAAAACAAAAATAATTAACACAAGATTAGTTTTCAATAATAATTTCCCCACAACAGATATATAATAAGGCGAGAGGCGGATGGAAAGCCTCACGAGGATATCGCACTAGAGCTATAGTTACATACCGTCCATATGTATATCTGTATATATTGTATCTTAGGTATGTTTATTGTGTAAAGTGTGAGCTTGTTTTGCATTCGAAGTTAACATTAATAATAGATTTGATTGAAAAAAAGTATTCAGATACTCAGTTTTTTTATTATCGCGTTTTGATTTATCGTAAGTTATATTAAAAAATATCTTACGTTACAACAAAAGTTCTAATTTTATTTATAACGGTACAGTAGTACACAATTGTATTGCACTTTTAACCTCCGCCAATAAGCGTGAGCACAAAAGTTCTATGAAATATAAATAGTACTAAATAATAATTTCAACCACATTATGAAAGATGACTATGTATTTGTTATATCAATTATATATATCGTAATTTTTGGTCTTTTAAAGTGACTGTATTAAAGAGAAGTCCAGTTTATTCTTTTATATAATATATTTTAGGCAAGGAAAACATAATGCATGCGTGACAAGCAAGCGAAGCATGGCATGAATGTTACACGTCCGTCAGTCACGGAATATATACTAATATAAATACATGTAGCATGGTTTGAAAATGTATGTTTCTTGCAATAAACTTAGGATGTTGACTTTTTTTGGACCTAATTAAATATTTTAATGCATAAATTGTTAAAAGTAAGAAAACATATAATATTTATTTATCGGACATATATTTTATTTATTTTTCGGTGCTTCCCACAAAATAAACATAACTATTAATAATCATAAACAGTTTCCATTTCACCTACGGTTTCAATGAAATTTCTCAAAAGTCTCCATAAATAATTAAAAAATATATATTTAATGATCTGTTATATAATACTATCTATAATACAAGTCAACGTCCTGAATAACATAATATATAATAATAAAGTGACTTCCATGACAATTATTTGACAATATTGTTAAATTATTAAAAAAATACTTAATAATAAATAAATAATAATTATTAATTAATTATAATTTTTATTATTTCATAGAAAAAGTCAACAAGTAAGCTCGAACCAAGAAGAGTCGCTTGCGACTGTAAAACGATCTCAGACATTCTCACCACAACCACAGAGTATTGGCAAAGGGCAATACATTTGCAGGTAATAATATATTTTATATAGTATATATGAAACTAGCTAGAAGCAAGTTGTGGCACAGGAGCACAAACGTGCGACTGTAAATGCGACGGGTTCGATTCCCACCCGAGGATATGAAATAATTTACTATAGTGGTAACAAGGCAAAGCGCTGCGTTAAGTGCCTCCACACATGCCTCTATGATTCGGCGAAAAGTGGGAAACGGAAATGTTGTCATTGGTACGGAGAGTGTAAACGCTAGGGTCTTAGTACTATATGCGATACAAAGTGAAATTAAATAATATTAACTATTTATTCTCCATTTTCAGGCTAAATCGTTCAGAATCTGATTCATTCATGGCGCAGTACTCCCGTCGAGTGACGTTACAGCCGCCGTCTGTCGGCATTCCCTTCGACAGGAGTGTGAGGGAGAGACGATCTTTGAGGTTATTATTATATTTTAATATATTAGTAGATTTACATAATTATACATTTACATATTTGTATATTTTGGGCTTTATACAGGGCAGATAAGTGAGAATACAATATTCATACTTTTTATTGTATAAGTTGTGAAGATGTGTCTTAAAGTTGGCTTTTTGAACTTTTTTGATTTGAACAGTCAGGAGGGGAGGAAAGGATTTACTTCCACCTCTTAACACACAATATCTCGAATATTGGCGGAGAGAGAGAGACATTTTTAAATTATTTAATTTTCCACAAAGATAAACACATAACACCATTTTCAGGTGGGGTCGAGTGCGAGGTGGCGCCCGTAAAGTGACATCCAGGTCTAAGTCAGCAAGAACCAGCCTGGACCTGTCGTTAGACCTGCACGCGCAACACGCACGCCTGGCTGACCTGAGGCAGGAGATCACGCATTTAACTCAACTTAAGAAACGGTAAGAATATAAATTATTTTCTACACGCTACACGCTGTATCCTGCGTATAACAGGATATACATGAACGTAGGAAGGGGAAGAGGTAGCTAGGTGGTTCCTACCCACCTCAAAATAGTTTGGTGCCCACCCCAGAAATTTTGACCCGCAACAATAATTTAAACAAAAATATTTACACGAACATATTATCTATTCAAAGCTAAGTCCATAATTAATGTATTTGTATGTATTTTTTTGTATAGTCTCGAAGAAGCCTGCTCCCGCGGTGACCCCACACTCGCACAATGGGTGACGGAGGACGAGACACTACGCAAATTGATCTCTACGCCTGTAGAATCAAAGGACAGAGTGTCCAGACTCTTCCATAGGACGTGCAGAGAGATATACCGGCTGAGGAAATCTAGGCAGGGTGGCAGGAAACCGGATTTAGTCACTTTTAAGTGAGTTTTGTCTTTTTGTTTTCACCCTGTGGTAATTAATACATACCTTGTATAACCTTGTAGTTAGATGCTAGAGGGAAGCTAGTATAAAGACACTTCATTCTCAACATACTGCCCAATAGTTGGGACGGCGTATTGAATGGTGAAATTCGATGTCGCCCTTTATCTTGTAGCAGAACCAAGGAATGAGAATAGTTCGGTTATGAGTTCGATTCCCCCTTGTACCCACAAGGGGGAATCGAACTCATAACCGACACGATTACATTCAAACGTTGGTAAAAAGATATTGAGAGTCACAATTGAAGTTCCTTATTGAATTTTAAATTTTATGGAAGTTTATATACATATTAACAATTCTTAATTGCTTTACGATTGTAACAATTTTTTTAAAATAATATTTTCTCAATTTACATTATCATCACAAAAACAACAAATTATCTTCTCAACAGAGAAAAAATGGCGTTCTTCACACGCACCAAGCAAATACCTATACTGCCAGACGAGGAAGGCGAACTATCAGACGAGTGGGAAGAGTTAGAAGAGCGACGCACACCAGACGGTAGATCTTCCAAGACTTCCTACGAACGACGGGAAACGAACCCCGAACCTGTGGAATGCAAGAACCCATGTATACAGGAGCCGTGCTACGAGAGTATTGAAGATGCGAAGACTGAAGAGAGGTATGAATTTGTTGTAGATAGAGTACTTGGTGTGCAAGTTTGAATGGATTAGATGGATTTTTTATTTATATGTATTTTATGCGGATATGTTGTGGAGTACCGTAATCGTAAACTCTCCGTAATCTTCTGTATATCCGAAATAAAAACTATTTCAACCGAAAGTTATATAATATTCTTCTTATATCCGTAATATACCTAATTTTATGTACTATTATATAATTTTTGTAAGTTTAGATGTGATATTTTTTATAATTATTCGATAAGATGAATAATGTGTAGTGCATTAATGCAAAATATATAAAATAGAAACTTCTATTTTCAATTTTTTTTAATTTTCAAAACTTAAATTCAAATATATATATTCATTACATGTATGTGTTCTATATTATATTATATACATATTTGATTTTTTTTATAACTTAATTTCATCTAATCCATGTTTGGTATTTTTAAATATAAGATAATTAATTGTATGAAGGTTGGATCAAATATGGCTTAATGTATTGTATCTAAAAGTGGACTTAACAAAGAATTATAATAAAATATGTATATCTAATTATGATATTTGTAACTTATTCCTTATATAATCTTTATTAAATAATTAACATTTTAAAATTTATACAATAAGTCTATTGCGACATTTTGTTACGGAATTCGGTAATTTTTTTTCAAGGTAATTAATTTTTTTTTAAATATGTGCAATTATCATTAACTCTACTGTGCAAGCACTTTAATCTATAAACACACAAAATTCTGTAATTTAATATAAATTAAAATAAAATTTTAAAATACAATTTTGTAATATCATAACGAGATATACTTAAAAAATTAAAAATGGCACCGAAAAAATAATTCACTTATACACTGTGATCACTATTGCCTTTGAGATTCGTAGATCGAAGACTGAAATGAAGTAATTATATATATTATCTATATACATTCTACACGTAAAAGGGGTGCCATAAGAAATCATTTACAAAAATATATATTTCATGTATAGTATTATTATGTATTTATGTACAAAAGGCATAAAGGTATGTTGTTATGTATAACCGCTCAAGGCTAGTAGGCAGGCGGCGTTAAGTTCCGCATCAACATGCAGTCTCGAAAACTGGACTGGACTCCTGGGGAACGGAGTGTCTTAACACTAAGTACCCCTTTGCCTATTCTGCTATATGCGGCATACAGCGTGAAAAAGCTATGTACAAAAAATAGTGCCTTTTCGGTGCCTTATGTTGTGCCATAGCCGGCAAGCAACATTGGTGTACAAAGTAGAGTATGGAAGTCACAAAAATATGCCAAACTTTGTTTTTTTTTTATATATATAATAATAATGGTGTACATACGTAAAGACCCACCGGGCTTCGGTTATATATAATGGATTCCACCGAAACGACTTGATAGGCCAAAAACGCTTTGTAAATACGGCTGCGAATGAACAGTGGGTCACATTACTTGGAACATGTTCTTTTGTGTAATATCAGGGAATTTATTGAGATAAGACGTTGGTACAGAGTTTGATTTGTGTAATGCAAAATTATCACGTATATTATATTTATATATGTACATACGCATATTACACAATTAAATGATAACAAAAAAATACCTACAAATATATAATTAAACGTCTTATAATTTTATGGATTTATTGTCTTTGTTTTTCTGCTGCATCATAAATATGAAATTACCTGTAACAAAATCAAACCCTGAGGTTACGTCAATTTGACATTTGCTATGATTGACGTCGTTGATAACGATTAAAATTGTATTATGTATTTTAAAAAAAAACTACAGGAAATAAGTTCGGCTCATGTCTGCCTTATTTAAATTCCTATTTAACTATACATTGGTAACAATAATAACTTTCAATGTTACAGTAATTTATACAATACACACAGTTGTATGATTTTTTTATAATTTTCTGAAGTATTTTGTTTCCAATGTTGAATGTTTTTTTTTAATTCCATATAAAATTTTTACTATTTGATCTGAAATGATACTGGCATACATCTCAATATTACGACCTCGTACGTAAGATGTGAATTAGTTTTTAGTTGTAAATTTTTGTAAATCATGTACATAATACGAGATTAAATCTGCATTCTTATTTTTACTTTGAAATTTATTACTAAAATATTTTTATAAGATCTAGATTATAGATAGAAGCAATAAGCAATGTTACATTATTGTATAAAAAAAATGTATATTTTATATGCCTTTACTTGAAGTTTATACATACATAGTTTTGTAATTGTTAAAAGGTGAACATTGATTTGCCAAATTAATTTAATGTTTTAATTTTTTCCAAGAAAAGGGATTATATTTTGTAAAGATGCCAATACCGACGATAGATGTTGATATTAATAAAACGTGAAAATAAAAATAATAAATCAATTAACTAATTGTTTGATTTTACTTTCCTTTTTATATGTGTCGCGTTCTAGTGCAGGGACACAGGTGTGTGGCAGTAAATACGATACTTGTGCTTTTAGAAATCGGAGAAAAAGTGGGTAACGGAGTGTCTTAATACTAGGTTCCCTCTGCCTACCCTGGTATGTGCAAGAAACATCATGACACTGATTTTTTTTTAATTACTTAAATTACAACAGTTTCAAATTTTGTTCGAGATTACAGATTTAAAACAAATTTATATATATATATATATATATATATATATATATATATAAGACTTTATTTGTTTGTTGTTTGTATATGAAAAATAGATCTAAAAGAAAAAGTTTGTAAACTAAGGCTCTAACGCGATTTGAAATCCTTCTATGTTTTCAATTCAACATGTGTAACCGTTTTTTTTTTACTTAAAAAACCATATAAATATATGAATGTCAATATTCATGAAAATAAAACTAGCTAATAACAATAATTATGTAAAAATAAAAAATAAAAATAGCGCTATAGTCTACAAGTACTTGTCTATGTTAAATACAGGATATTTTATACAAAGTAAAACCAACGCCTGCAAACATGCGATTCTACTAAAAACTTCCATTACAATTGTACTAATTACAGAACAAACTAAAATATTTTTATAAAAATGCGGTTCCGACATTTAAATTCCATTAAATATGACGCAGCAAGAAACTTAAAATATTTTTAAAATGCAACTAGTACATAGTTGTAAAGACAAATGGAATTTTATATTTTTTTATTTATCTTTACGTTTTTTTCATACAACGTTATAGTGAGACAGACTCTCCATCTATTATCAAGACACTCCGGTCTTCACTTTTCACTGGTTTTAAAAAAATCCAGTATTGAGGTCTTAACAGAGATTCTGTCAGAGTCGGTTGCATTGCGCTACGAGCCCCGATAACCCTAATTTTAAAATAACTACACGTAATAAAATTGTAACTGATGGGATGTCTGTACATGAAAGACAAATAAAAAATATATTATTTTAGAACTCAAAACTATGGTTCTATAAAATTTCTGCTTATGCGCTTGTTCACGCTATGAAATAGTCAGAAATAGCTAAACCGATTTAAATGCTGCTTTCACTATTGTATTTTCTCAAATTTACGTTAATATTATTATACATTGAAATATTATAACCAAATATAATATTATATTGTAAGAATCCGAACATAACTATATTAAAAATTCTGCATTTATGTGTGTAACTTCGAAAATTCTGCAAAGCGAATATAACTGTATATAAATATACTTCCAAGTCAAATGTAGAGCCCGTTGTCGCGCAGTAGGAAACCCTATGAAGTAAACGCAACAGCTGGAGACTGGGAAAGATTTTTTTAAAAATAATTTGCATTTTCTCCCTGGTCCACTGGTAGCTTATAGGTTCAAAATAATGAATCCAACAGGATCTTAATCCTTTCAAGTTTACGGCTTATTAAATTTGAATAAAATATATTTGCCTATTCAACACGTTAAAGAAATACGTAAAAATATACGTAAACAAAAATTTTCATATTACAATATTTTCTTTAGTTCGCACTTCACAACCCCTGGCTACAAAATAAGATTAAAAATTGCCTTCGTTGAGTACAGTTAATTATTATATTATTTTTCACCCTCAAGGGACCCCGGAAATGAGTTAGATTATCTTAAATCTAGCACCGCCTCGTAAGGAATTAGGGTGAAAAGTTAAAACGACAGTTTTTATTTTAATTAATTTTATTGGCCTTATCTGATTGGGTAGCCCCGTTAGACTATCCAAGTGGAATTATACTATATGGAGGTTGACGTTTATTATTTTTTTATTTAAAAATTATCGAAAATACAAATTTACAGAAAAACTACAAAGAGATGGTATTGGGGAGAAAGGCGCTTTGCATCTTTACCAAAGAAATGAATCTTTACCAAAGCCAAAGTCAAACATGCGATGGCCCGAGAATTGGGTAGATACGCGGAGAACAAAGAGCCTTTATTAGAAGAGGAATATCGTGAAATAGCATAACTTAAAGAGAATATTTGTAGAATGTGTCTAAATAAATATAGTATTATACCAAAAAGTCAACATTATTAAAGTTGTTTTCCTGCACTTATTCCTATTTCCATACCTTTACGCTTATGTTTTGTGGAAGTTAAATGCTCTATATTACAAGATTTGGGCGTTAAAAAAAGCCGTCATTGCGCAGCGGCACACCGTCTGACGCGACGATTGTGGGTATGATTCTCATTTGTGGGAATGAATTATTTTCATTTGCTCGCTATGGTAACAAATTAGGGCGTGGCTTTTGAGTTTAACCAATCAACACGCACTTTCTTGAAAATTTAACTGACGGCCTTGACACCAGCTTCTCATGCTTTGCTGGAGTAAGCCTGAGGTTGTTTTAATAAATAATACAAATATAAATGAAAAATCAGCTTCACGCTGTATTCCCTGCTATTTTCACACAGAATAGGTACCAGGATAGGTAGAGGGAAACTTAGTGTTAAGACCTCCGTTCACATTTGTGCCTCTGCGCCACGACTGGCTTCATACATAAATATACTTTAATTAATAATATAATTATTTCGAGAAACCGCTTCACAGTATTAACTTAGACCACACCCCTGCGTGACTGGCCGCCGTCACGCGCCACGTCCTCCGGAAGCGCCCGGACATCGAGGGGGGGAAGGGGGAAGGCAACGAACAATACACCCTGTTGGTATTATGGTAATGCTGACCGGTAGCTGTAAGCTATGGTATGTTTATAGTTGAAGTAGAAGCAACAAAATGTATGTAAAAAACTGATTACTACATTACGAATTATAAGTTAGTTTTTTAGATTTAGATAGTTAGATTTAGATAGTTAAATACTTTCCGACGAATTCATGACATCACGTCTAGAGTGGAGGAACGCAAAAAGCGCGTTTACCTCCACCTTAAAGGTCGGCAGCGCTCCTGTAGCTCCATTGGTGTTGCACGGGGTCGTGGGCGGCGGTGATCACTTACCATCAGATGACCCGAACGCTCGTTTGCCTTGTCTTTTTCCATAAAAAAAAAACGCCGTGTTGTGTGCTATCGCCAGAGGACGCTGCGTCACGACAGCCTCACTATTATTCAATATACCTAAATATATGTAAATCAAATCACCTTCACGCCGTATCCCCCACACAGCAGGGTAGGCAGAGGGAACCTAGTGTTAAAACACTTAACGAGCAAACATGACCAACTAAACGTATCAAATCACTTCCTAACCAATCTGTCCGGCGTTAGAATCTTGGAGCTTTGTCAAAATATAGAAATCTTACAATTCAATATGATACATTCTAAATTAATATCAATTATGTGGGAATCGAACCCGTTCGCCACATCATAACAGCAATTTTCAATCATAATATATTCATCCACAACTTGCCTACAACTTTCTTCACACAACCTCTGAATAGAATTTACTTTCAAATAACACAATACACGATAAAATAAACGACGACGTCACGTAGCATGTTCTAAAAATATGAAAAGAAAGTGAAAATAGATGGAAAACACAGAGTCGTGATTTCCTCCAGTTCACAATGCCCCAGTGTCACAATGGCTGTCAGGTATGTCACTTGACTCATGCGCGCGCGGGCCCTGAATACAAAGCCGCGGCGACGCCAGACGAGGTGTGGCCTTATTGTAGACGGAAATATGGTCTTTGTTGTTAAATAGTGTTTGCTATCAATTAACTATTTTATGTAAAAAATTGGCACATTTTCCTTTTTATCTAAGATTTTTTTTTTTTTCGATAGCTGAATAACGGGGTAAGTAGAGGGAACCTGGTGTTCTAAATGACGACAACACTAGTTATGTTCTTGTTAAGTATTCTGGAATATTTTAAAAGGATTATCACAATGAAATTTAATAGTACATTTATCTATCTTTGACTGTCTTCACGGCCTTGATTTTCTCTACTCACCGCGTAATAGGTCAGTGCGTGGGGACAGCCTGTCCTAACACTAGTTCCGTCTGACCACTCTGCTACATGCGGGATACAGCGTGAACCTAAAAAAGATTTTTTTTAAAATAAAATAAAACATATTATAGTTTTCTCGACAGGCCATCTCTAAAACTCAGGCCGCAAACCACGTGGATTTTAGTAAGAAACACGGAGCGACACTTATTCTTATGCAAGACAATATTCTAACGCATGCGATAGCGTTTTATCGACGATTCCTTCCTATTGTATGCATATTTAAGTACTTCGCCTGTGAGAATTTTTAGTGCCAGTAATAACCAAATATAGAGGATTGATGTAGCTAAATTATAAATAATTTTTCTATATATGTAGATTGTCAATATGTTTTTTTTTTAACGCTGTATCCTACATATAGCAGGATAGACAAATTGGACCAGGGAACCCTAGTATCTTATTTTCTTGGATGGGAATCGAATTCACATGGTGCAGCTGGTTTTTCCTCTACGTCGTCTTGGGTAAGGAGGACAATCCTAATTGAGTAACTGTAACTACGTTGAATTTCACATATATTTATGAATATTTTCAATTGCAGCTAATATAATTTCTTAAGCTTGAAATAAACTTTGTATTACAAAGTGTGTGTGTGACTTCGCGGCTTCGCCCGCTTCAACTATAAGAATATTTATTGAGTTAATATTTAAAATTGATAAATATATATAGAATGATTCAGAAATCGACTCTGAACTTTAATTTGTATAATTGAAGCATGTACATACATAGTTCTATATACATAGATATTTATTTATTGTCCAAGCAAATAATAACCTCCAATGTTTCCTAAATGAACTGATATATTATAATAAAAGTCGATTAATTTGTCGGTCTGTACAGACGCATTGTCGGGTTAGAGGCATTGTACCGGCTGGCACAGTAATGGTGCCGGAGCAAGCCATTCGTAATGATTTAGCGAAATAACACAATAGCGGGGTGTGTTCTATATGTACTTTACAATATCGATACAATACAAATAGTATAATCATTCAGTAGGCTAATAAAATATATTTGCTGGCAAAATTGTATCGATAGGATTCATTTGTTATTGATACCCGTATAAAATCATGCAGCTTCACGCCTTTTCCCGCATACCAGGCTAGGTAGAGGGAATCTGGTGGTAAGACACTCAGCTTCTCACTGTCTTCTTTTATTTTACATGTATTGGTCTTAATAAATACTGATAATCATAATTGTATGAATATATTCAAAATACAACTCTAAAAGCCTTACATTTTGGTAATCTTCGTATTCTTAATAACTCTTTTCCTATTGTTAATTTGACCTTGTTCTACCCCTTAAAGGATCTACGGAGGGGCGCACTGGCACGTGCCGACAGGTGCCGGCGCAGCTGTCTAGTTTATAGACCGTAACTGCATTGTAGATGTACTCGTACAGTAGTCTGCTTTAATTCATTTCTTAGACGTTTGTTGTTAGCTTCACCTGTATCTGTTTATATATCGATATTTCTTTTCAAACGATCAATACAAGCAAATCTTGCAATGCTATTCTGCCTGAGTCTTTTTGCAGACTGATAAAAAAATGGATATATCCTTTTTTTTTCAGCATCCCGCTGTATCCCACATATGGCTATTTTACAAGAAAATTAAATCCAATAAAAGTAATTTATGCTATACCAGCTGAGCCTCGCTTTTCTCGCGTGAAGTTCATTGCAGTCAGCTGTTGGCTCAGCGGGAAAAAACACATCCCGTCAGACAAAAACGTAAAATAAAAAAATGCGTTTCTGGTTTCGGCATCTATCTAGCCTATAACCATCCCGGGAAGCCAGGGAACAACTCCTCGAAGTTCCACGCCAATCGACTCGGCCGTTTCGGAGTCTATAGCGAACAGACAAACAATCATACGAACAGACATTTGTTTTTATATAAAGCAAGTATTGCAGGTTAATTAAAGTTAAAGCGTGTAGATATTGAAGTAAATTGATAATAATAGATGACGCTGTTGGAGAATGGAAAGCGATAAACTGCTATTGACTTGGACACATAGAGCTATAGAGCTTTCACATTATAATGTATGTCATCCCAGCTCCAGCAAATCAATCCCAGATAATGAACTAGTTGACTCTTTGAGTATGCGATATGATATTTTTTATCAAATCACGCAGAGTTATGCTAAATTTAAGCTAGAGCCCATTCCAGTATATTGATATAGTAACCAAAAAATTACAATTTTCAGCTTCACGCTTAAATATAATCTTAGATTAAATCTACTCTGCCAAACCTGGTATGTGCATAGCAGGATAGACAGAGGTAACCTGAGAACGAGGAAATGAAATTTACTTGAGTGGAAATTGAACCCAATCTATCGCGTTTACAGTCACACCCCAAGTTCATCATTAAGTTACTAATTTCTTTCTACATTATAACCTAAAATCATCATGAATTGTATAAATAGTTTTGTCAACGCTGTGAATCAACGATGAAAATTGTATAATTAAAATATTAATATATACTTTAGTGGCTTTTTCTCATAAAGTCAATTCTAAGTATATTTTTTCACGATCAAATGAACTGAAGTTGAACGAATGAATCAAACGAACATTAAATCTTGAGCTTTGAAACATTAAACCTGGTTTCTTTTGATTTTTAATCTTGCTTAAGGAGGCCGTCTTGGCTCAGAAGCACAAGCGTGTAACTGTGAACGTGATAGTTATGATTTTGATTCTCATTTTTAGAAATTAATTGTTATTAATTAATAATGTTATTTCTTCATTCACACTTCGCGAAATTTTATTTTACATTACTTGTGAAAATACAATACAGTGCAACGTATTCCTTTCAAACTGGTTTCGAACCCAAAACCATGAGCTACAGTCAACTCCAACTAAATGTCACCAAATATATTATTCAAGGTATTTTTATAGAAATGACCATTAGCTGGTTATCAGGAGCCGGATCAGCTCGCGTGGAGTCCACTCCACGTTTTCGAGGAATCCCCGCGTTTCGCGTGGCGAGGGCGGTAATAGCGCTGATTGCTGCTTCATGTTTGACTTAACAACGAAATATGATTTGTTATAATAATGGCCTACTTTACGGCGTGGTGGGTGTAATTTATGTGGATTTTCTTTTTTCTTTACATTTGCTTCGTTCTGGATCTGTGTAGTTTGGTGTAGCAATTGGAATATTAACTTTTTATTTTTACTAACTGTTAAATTATAGAAATAAAAAAATGTAAATTAATGGTTCGAATCGAAAAATTATATTTCTTTTGGATAGTAACTAATTATTTCTATGAAATCCACTGTATCTGCGGTCGAAGTTACTTCGGGCACTTAGAATGTGTCATATAATATATAAACAACTCTCCCGATTACAATTGGCACAGGCGAAGCCGCAAGTAAAAGTTAGTTCTCTATAGAAAACAACTATAGTATGCATTCCAGTGTTGAGAAATTCCCATATATGTGTAACATGTATTGTACATTATCCATTTATATATTCGTTTGAATAAAATTTAAAAACATTAAATAAAATTTCAATGTATAATCACTAGATATGATAACTAGGTGGCATTACACAAATACAGGTTATTATATAAGTACATGCTAAGACATTTCAGCCGTTGTAAATCACATATGAAACGCTATAAATATAAACAGTAATTCAATAAATCTCTATAAAATATTCATTTAAATCGTAATAAATTGTTATAGTGTACTACTATTTTACGTGTCGATAACATTGCTTCTATATCTACTGAAGTATTTATATTATTATAAAATTAGTTTGGTTGATAGCGCTAATCGCAGGAACTACGGGCCACCATTCAAAAGTCTATTTTTAGGGAAAAAGAACGAAAAGAATTTTTTAGAATTTTTTAGATTTACATCACAGTTTTTTTCATAAGACCACGGATGCGAACCCGTACCTAAAAGCTAATACAGTCCTCTTAAACTGGAAAATATACTAAATAAACTGAAAAGATAATAAAAAAACTGAATAAAAAGAAATAAACACTAGTAACACGTAATCGAACCCAAACGTGCCTGTTGTACCGGTACAAACTCATCTATAATTTACACTACAATAATAAAAGTCAATCGATTACGAACATTTCCTTTCATAATTAATCAAAAGTTTTTATCTTATCCAATCGTAAGTATTTAACTATTTAAATCACTATTAAAATTTGTTCAATCAAAATAGATACAGTAGTAATACCAGTAGCTGTTGTAGAAGCATTTTTGTTTTTCGCATACTTTAATATTGAAACGCTAGAGAGAAAGAAGCTAAAACCGTCCTTAATTTATGGGAATAAGATTGAATTTTAATTGTAACCTATTTCACATCATAAAAGACTTAATTCATTGATTTTGAGTGCAGGATTAAGAATTATAAAAAACCGGTTATTATTATTTCATTATAATACGTAATATATGTAACTGTAGTCTGTTGTTACATCTGTACCGCCGTTGGTCTGATTTGTTGAATGAGTGATAGCTGCTGGAAATGAACCTGTTATCATCAGATAAAATAATTATTTTTATATTTATCTTTAGTTCTAAATATAAGGTTAATAATTTTATAACTTTAAATATATCTTGGTATATTTTTTTGACCGTAGAGGTCATCTCACACTCTCAAGAAGTGTCTTGGCCTAAGAAGCTATTTTCCGTCCAATTTTCACAACATTGCATGTTGAGTGGCGAAACTAAACGCAGTACTGTGTGTTGTAACCAAATGGTAAAAAGTAAAAATAACCCGATGCTTTGCTTGGAAATCGAACCCACAACCGAAAACTCTTCGCCAAAACGGCCTCTCTTCTATAAAACCATTTCTATAAAACACAAAATTGTATATAGCCGTAAATTGCTTTTAAAATGCTAGATTCGCTATAGACGTACAAACATACATATGTAGTTATATTATATATAGTTGTTTTGAGTTACGAAGCGTAGGCAGCAACCCATTAGGCAAAAATAAGGTGAACGCACTGTTTCGACTCCAGCCACATACACTGACTCACCAAACAATAGGTGATATGAGTTACACGATTAGATGAAACGTTATAATTTCTACGGGCTTTGATGTTCGTATAATACAAAACAAAGAGCAGGCTAGGCAGAAGGCACCTGGGAACCTAGTGTTAGGACACTCCGTTTCCATAAAGATACTTCCCAACTTTATGTTGATTTTTGTGTGTTGAGCTGTGGCTTTACCAGAACGAAAGAATAGAAGAATTTAAATGTTTCATTTTCTCTAGTGGGATTCGAATTCACGACCTGTAGCATATACAGTCTGACGATTGTGCCGTCGCGCTGTGTCTAGCCTCCATTTTTATTGTTTTTTTTTTGTGAAATAACTGGTCACTCGGGTCAAAAATAAAACATAGTTTTTGTTCCCAATAAGAAACTAACTTAAGCCCCGTTCGTACATTTTAATTAATTGAGAGATTGCGATCGCGGCTCAGAAACTTATAAGCTCTCAATGAAGTTGTAAAATTTGAAAGATTCGAAATTTTTATAGTCAGAGGTATAAAGATAAGAGCACTAAGTGCTAATTAATATCCAATTTATGGATGAAGCTTTTTTTTTATATATTTACATACTTAATAAGGATGAAATGAAATATATCGTGTTATATATCTTAGAAAATGTATTTACTTTATATATTTTTATATTTACTTAGTTTTTTAATATATTAGCTTATATTTATTAACTGTGACTATTCAACGATAAAAACTATCAATTCGATGTAATAGTTCCTGAGATTAGTGCGTTAACGCAAATTAACTCTTTTCTTTACTTTAGCTTATCAAACAAACAAGTTTAGTAAAATCACAATTTCTATTCTACTATCCAACATAGAATGAATGCCTTTAAAATGGCCAAAAAGCAGAGTACGGAGTACGGAGTGTTTTAACTCTATTTCTTATTGGAAAATGTCGGGTCGTTATAAAAAAATACATTGGCCTTCACCTAAAATATAACTTATAACGAGCGATCGGTTCATTTACTTATTCTTCTTCCTACACATAAGGCATGATTGACAATTGTTTTGTTTGACAAAAAATATTTGACGTTGATATGTTGCGACACGATCATTAGAATAAGCTTTTAGTGGCACGAAATAGTTTTAGGTTCGAATCCTACACATATTATCTGTCATTTTTTTTTATTAAAAAAAAACTAATTTATACTTACTTAATAAATTAAAATCAAATAAAAACAGCTTTGCTGATCAGATCCGGGTAGGCAGAGGGAATCTGGTGTTAAGACACTCCGTTCCCCGCTGTCCGCTGAATTCAGGAGGCATGGCGTGTTGAGTGGCGGTACTCAAAATACTTATTTAACAACTTTTCATATAATGTATTTATATTTTACATATCGTTAGTGTTACTCAGCCAAGTTCAATATTGGATTTCTTTTAGAACATGCGATCACGATACAACTCAAAACGACTGACATACGAATTAAATGAGTAAACATGTAAAATAATACTAGCATTAGGCTTTGCCAACTAACGAAAAAAGAAGAGGACGGAGAGTGGATTACTACTAGATTCTCCTTTTTTTTTGAGTGTGGTCTGTCAGTAAAAAAAAAGGAGAAGTACTGGTTCGATTCCCTGCCTTTTCACAAAATATATCTTTGTACATAACGTCTTTATTTAATCAACAAAATCATAATACAGAGTACTGGATATAACGTATTAATGCAACGGTATAACATCCTTGTTTTAATGAGAAGCTTTAATTTACGGTTCCAAAGGAATAAGCTATAGAAGAGTGGACCTTAATTCTATAAAAATAGAGCATATGATTTTTTTTGCAAAGTATATTAAGATATTTGTATCACATTGTTAGTCGTAAAGGATTACATTAGGCAGGAAATGAGAGTAAGTAATTGGTGGGATTTTTATTTTGTTTTAATTCACAACTTGTCTTTTTTTTAATGCGGATGTCACGACGTTATTTATATTTGTTCCCGGTGGTCTTAAGTTCGATACTTCGTATTTTTACAGGCTTAAGTTGTGTATGCTATATCTAGTGTTTAGACACTCGGTTTCCCACTTTCCGGACAAGTTCCGAGACTTGCGTATTGAGTGGCCGAGCTCAACGCCGCGCTTTGCCTCGATCTTGAGTGAACGAACGAAGCTTCAACTGTCGCGTGAACCAATTTGCTTAAACTTAAAACTAAGCTTTAAAGGTTTAAAAAATCCTACAAATAATTATACAAGTAATTCTAATAAATCAGAATTTATTAAACCAATATAATAATTTGATAACAACAATACACTTTGGTCTAACAAACGACCAATGTTACTGGGAATAGAGTTATTTGCACGTGAGATATTGTACTGTACAAGCGTGAGTGTATTCGACACTTTCTATTTCTTTTGTCTTATACTAAGAAATACGACTTATAACTGTCAATTTTAAGTGACATAGAGCATGTGAGTGAGGTGCTGTGATATTTCTAGTATTATTTCTGGTAATTTGGCGTCTTTAGGGCCTTATTACCAGTCAACAGCTATTAAATCAATAGTAAAATGAGTGAAAATTACTATTTTTTTTTATGTATCCGTTATGGTAAGGTGTAACACGTATATTCTGCAACTTCTGTATCAAAATTAAGTGAAGTGTTGAGAACGGAGTATTCTGCGTTATGTATAAAAAAGTGTGAAGGTAAGATAAATTGTAAATTAATATAAACATAAAAATATCGAATAATATAAATTATCGTTAAAATGGATCGGATAAGAATCGATATAAAATAAATAAAATATAATTTTAATGTTATTATCAAATGTAAACGATTATTTTATGGCTGTTTAAAATGGAAACGGTATGCATCAGTTAATTCTGTGCAAAGTTTAATACCTTGTTGGTTAACGTCTTATTAGTTAAGTCATTAATTTAAGTTATAATAACGTACTCTTGATTGATTTTATTGTTGAATAAATCAATTGTTTCCTTAATATACATCTATATATATAAAAGGACATGTTCCCACTGACTGAGGTGAGAAGCACGCACAGCTGTACCCGCTGATGATAGAAGAAGAAGATTTTTTTTTCTTATATTCTTTACATATTATAAAGCAATGTCGATTAACGATCATATGTTGAAAATGTTAAAATGTCGACTGCTTTAACTGCTTAAAGGTGTAACAAAAAAAAAAGAAAAAATCAGTTTCACGCTGTATACCCTACATAGCTGGGTAGATACAGGGAACCTAATGTTCCCCACTCCGTTCCCCACTTTTTGTAGAATTCTGAAGGCATTGCGTGTTGAGTGGCAGAACTCAACGATACGCTTTGCTTGAACACAAGAACGAGGAAATGATTATATTATTAATATTATTTTTTAAATTTTTTCGAGTGGGAATAGAACCCAAAACTAGTCTTCACAGTCACAAGAATGTGCCCTACACCACGACTGGCCTCTTCTAAATCTACCTTGCCATAATATATACATACATGAGATGTCTAAACAAAAAAAAAACAGCTAATTATTAAAAAAAAAAGCCACATAACAGTAAGTGTACAACAAACATTAACATGAGTAATAGATCAAATACCTTATTGTTTAAACTCAATACTGTCGACACCATAGCGCTACCATGACTTTATTTGCTGTTGTGTTTACGACAGGTGCGCCTGCGCCAGTCGCTCTACAACGTGCGCGAGAATCGGACGTTTGTTGAAAAACAAGAGAAAAAAACGTAAAAAAGCGAGAAAACAATCGGAAAATTGTGTTTGTGCTCCCCTGTGTTTGTACTGTGCTGTGTTTTGTGTTTGTATTCTGTGTTTATGTCGGACACGTCACGACACAGGTGAACAGAGGCTTGGTGGTTCATTCAATAAATTTTTTGGTAAGTTTTGTAAGTCACGCTCGTTACGTCTTATTCTAGATAAAATCTAAGCCTCAATTTATTTCAAGGCCAAGGTTTTTCATAATTGTTCAAATCATAGTATATATATATAATCGTACTTGCCATATATTTATTCGCGTGTATTTAATATTTTGTTCGTATATTATTACTATTGTTGTAACGATGTGGTTCATAGAAATAGAACATTTTATTATGTTGAGAGTTTTATTAGTTTTTGCGTAAATTTTTATAAAGTGCTATTATTATTAATATTAGAAAAATATTTTTTTTATGTAAACCTTAGAGGTACATGAATTTGAACTAGCGACTTTTCGCTCAATCGTTATAATCGCTTAGCCTATGAAGTGTATATATTATTTACAATACAACGTAAAAAATATTTATTGTTCCATATATAATAATAATGATTTATGTCCACGATAAGAAAATAAATTCACGTAAATACTTCTAAAAAATTTTTTTTTAATGGGAGAGGACAAGGCAAACGAGCGTTCGAGTCACCTGATGGTAAGTGATCAGAGGAACCACAGGTGCGTTGCCAGCCAAGGTGGAGGATGTTGGGTGCCGGGGCCCGGCTGGCGACGTGACTCTACCACACGTACTTTAGTCGCCTCTTACGACACCGACAGTCTCAGGGTGATCCTATTCTAAGCCGGGAGCACACGGCTAAAATGTAGTAGATATATCTTATAAAATATTTTTTTAGAGAAAAAAAAAAAATTTTTTAAATCAAATGTTCTTGTAAAGATATTTTAATTTAAAAAAGACATTAAAAACTAGATATTTTTTATTTTATTATTTTTGAGAGTACCTAGTTATAATTTTTTTAAGACTATTCATTTCAACCTATAGGTTATGGAAAATTAGTTTTAGCGCACTGTAATTTATGTAATAAAGTAAGTAATCGCGGAACAAGCAATTCCGGATGCTTACACTAGTATTAATAATATTATAAGCTTTTCTTGTAGCAACGTAATAGAAAATTATGATTTGATTGATTACTGACTGACGTAAACGTTTCTTATTTATGAAATCCCTTACACGATGTAGACTTCAGACAATTTACCGTTTTATTTTGTTTTTTTTAGACTATTATAAATTAAAGCAAATGTATAAACAGTATTATTAAAGAAAAACAAAATTTTGTTCACATTTTTTTATTATGTTAATTTATAGTTTAATTTTTTCGTGGGACCATGTGGCACAAAAAAGAAAATACAAAGCGCGTTCATATGCGTAAATTATGGATTGGAATCCACAAGTGTAGCAAAAAGTCGTATATTTTCTCAAGGCCAATATATAATTAAATTAATATTATTTTTTCTTTTATTAAATAGAGAAATATTAATATTACTTATTATTAACATCAGAATAATATATAGAAATAAACATTGATACGTTGATTTTTATAATAATTTGCTTCGTTGTTTTCTATCATATATAAATAAAATAAGACTCTTTAAAATATAAGAACTTGATTATTTAATATTGTCATTACATTCAATATGTCACACCTGTCTGTACTAATTATGTGTAAATAAAACTGGTTTGATTGAAAACAAAGCGAATTCAATTTTTATATGAAATAAATAAAAGACTACAACATCATAATGAATAAACGTATTACGATTAATATTGCAAAGTCAAATATGACTTTAGAGTAAAATAAAATAAAATTGCCGAAATTAAATGCTGTCACTTCATCTGTAAGGGAGGGAAAGTGAAAATAAATGAATTTAAATTATTCTTCCTAGTGGGATTTGAACCCACAACATTCGTGTTTACATTCAAACACTGTCCCACGAGATGTTGTTATAAATTTCAAGATAATAACCAATAGCAATAAATTATTAGTCAATACTGTCTTCCACCTGTGTCGTACAGTCGTACTACATAAAGCGCCATTCACCGACAGACAGGTTTACTTACGTACGATAGATTGCTGATCAGTTGCTAGAGAAAAAAGTTATCATCGGGGATGTGAACCCGCACTTCCTGTATATATCCAATAGCTTTCTATAATTTTATGATAAATTATGTGATTATTGAGGTTAATATATAACTAGATTCTTGTTTGATTTTTTCTCTATCGATTTTTTGACCTGTTTGAAAGTTATGTACTAACAGATATAATATAATAAAGAAGAAAATAAAAAATACATATTGAAATGTTAAAGTAAATTATAATAATGTAAGAACGCAGTGTAATTCGTAAATTCTCTTTACTACATAATACTTTACAAATGACGAAAACAATAATTTTATTATATATCCTTATTAATTCAATTTGAGTAAAACATAATGCCATGTATTATGGCTAGTGTATTTTTAATGTCGTCGTAGCACAACGGTACAGTGTCACGTGAAAACGTGAAAGTCGTGGGTTGGATTCTCGATGGGGGTAATAAATAATTTTCATTCCGCTTTGGGAACATTAGAAAAGGTGGAGTTATATGCCGCAATGCCTCATAAAATGGATGGAAATTGAGGAAAAAATTATATTCTGTAACATAAGGTTCCATCTGTCTAACCAGTTATGTGATAGATACAGCGTGAATCTATTTTTTTAATGTGTAACATTATTTTTTATCTTAACATCATATCATATCTTACAAGTCCAAGCAAAAAGTTACAAATCAACAATAAGTGCTTGTAGTATTCCAGTAAGGTAGAGTCCTGTTAAGGTTAAGTTGTGAAAATCTATTGAAATCGGATTTATATTTTGGGGAAAATACTACCATGGGGGGGATACAGCTGAAAATAATCGATTTTATAATCCCAATTCATTTCAGCTTCTCGATTAATACGATTAAGTATTTTAAAACTACATTTAAGAATATTACAAAGCAAGTACGAGTTACTGACTCGAATCAATCGACTCAAATTATTTTTCCAACCAACCAAGCTTCCAGAAACTCATTGCATTTGAACTAAATGCAAATAGATTATTAGCGAGAAGCCCTTTATTAATATACAGCGTGTTCTATAATTGAATACTTCTTATAATTGTTAGAAGACATTCTTACTACTAATGGCTCTAACTGTTCAAATTAAATACATTACATAGAGATGGCTTAAAATATGGTAGAAAATATTATTTTCATATTTTTATTGAAAATACATATATTTATAATTTTCTCTGAATCAGGAAAAGAAAATTTGAGTAAATTTTTGATTAATTACATTTTTTGTTTATCTATGAAATAAAAGAATGGCATTTTTCCTTTTTAATTTTTTGGATTTGAGCCCACAATTAACCGAGTTGTTATAAATAAATTCATTTTACGGTGGTAGCACAGATTTTTGCCTTAAAAATCTTTTGACAGTACTAAAAAAAATTTAAATACATATATTTGGGCAGAACGTATAATTGATTCCAATTAATAATTTATAATACAAAGTGGGGAAAAAATAATAAAGTTTATGAGTTACAATCGCATGCAAATAAATAAAACGTATTTACGACTCTAATCGCCCCAAGACTATATACAGTGTCATAAAAGTCTTTCAAACGTTTTAATGTATACACTTCAATATTGAAAATAATAAAGGTGTTTTATCAATGAATTCGATAAGATGAGAAACTAGTATTTGTCTACTCAGCTTTATTTTTTTTAATATTTTTTTATACTGAATTATTTAAATAATTGTTACATTTTACTTAAGAATAATAAGAAAATAGCAGGTAAAAGTATATAAGTATATAAGCAAAATAAAAAAAACCCGATTGTATAAACGGTTCACTGATTTAGCAGTTAACCGGTAACAAAGGAACGGACAATATATACATAAGGGCTAAACACATAACCCACCTTTTGGATGTCGCCGCAGTCGGATAAAAAAACTAAGCTCTCACATATTTTTTTAAACGTTTTGAAAGTTTTATTCACATACTAAAGAAAGGTTTCGATGAGTCCAAGTTCGAGGTTCCGAGATATTGTTAGATTTTATAATATTTTTAATTTAAGCTTAAATTACCTTCAATTTAAATATAAC
Source organism: Heliconius aoede (assembly GCA_037355905.1). Lineage (NCBI taxonomy): Eukaryota > Metazoa > Arthropoda > Insecta > Lepidoptera > Nymphalidae > Heliconius > Heliconius aoede. Next base: position 183,055 of record JBAIZZ010000228.1, read on the forward strand.
CTATTTTTAAGCAAATATACTGACCGACCTGCAAATAAGTAAATAAATAAATTTCACGCGCTAATAGTTTAAGAGGCGATGGCAACACAAATCGCATGTTAAATTATTTAACACGACCTACTTCATTCTTTATACGGCTTTAAATTAAATATTAATGAAAACAACAGGTAAGATTTGTTAAGGTCGCCTCTTAGACTCGAAATCAATCTTGTCCTGACATTAACTGGTAGAACTGACCTACCACACCTAAAATATTTTTATAAGGCACATAAATATACATATTTTATTTACGCTTTTTGCAACAAAGTAAATTGCAACTTGCATTTTATCTTTTTCCAGAGGTTAGTCTTTTTTTATATTGTTTTGTATGTTTGTTTGTAAAGCGAGAGATCCATTGTGGTACAGTTAGAGTGTGGTTTTATATAGTTGAACATAGTGGTTGTGGATTCAATTTTCATTTGGGGAAATGGATGAGATATTTTAACTGTATTTTTGCTGCCTGGTTCTGGAAAAATAAGATATAAAAAAAATCCTACTGACGTGCAGTGTCAGGGTCTGGACGTATTGTTTAGACAAAAGCTCTTTAATTTCAAATAAAACAAAAACAAACTTTAAATTTTAAGAAATAAATAAGACCGAATAAATAAATGAAGCGAGTCGTGACGTGGGAAAATAAGCTTATGACTGTGTGGGTTCGATTCCCACGCGAGGATATTAAATATTTTGATTTCTTCGTTCGGGTAACAAAGCAAAGCATGGGGTTGAGTTCTTCTCACCACGCAATCGCAACAACCAAATGGCAAACGAAACTGAGGGTTTTAAACTAGGCTCCCAATTTGCACTGTCTAAAACAATGAAAAAAACTACATTTAAAATTTCAATACTTAATTTCTTTGTAAATAAGTAAAAACACAGGTGTAGATGGATTAGTTAATATGTAAAATTTTAAACTCGTTATGAAATATTGGCATTTTCAATTTATATGTCCAAAAGAATAACTTGACCCGCATTTGGGGTCGATCTTTTAAGTCGATTACTTATCGTGACTTTGAAAACAACTTGTATAATGCAATGTTGCTTTATTTTGCATATTTTTATCAACAACAGTGTCAATAACTCAATAGGGATTAAATTAAAGGAGGAGGTAGCGACTTCGATTACTGTATAAAAAATACATAATCGAAAATATATTTTTTTACCGTGGATTCCGTGACCCATATTAAGTAGGATAGTATATGTATAAGAAACCCAGTATTAATACACTCTTTCATAATTGTCTAATTTTAGAGAAATGGTGTGCTCACGTTTGTGTTGATACCTGAGCGAGAAAATTAATAAAGTTCATTCCTACGAATAGGAATTGAACCCACAACCGCCGTGATTCTGGTCAGAAGCTACTTCAAGACAGTACTATATAATAAAATAATAACACGAATGTATGTGGGGACGAATCTATATTAAAAGCGATGGTTGACGTGACGAATCGAATATTATTAATAAATAAACATGATAGAGAAGAGAAGAAGAGATTGCTGAAAGGTTGATAGCTTCGAAGAAAAAAATATGGGAATTATTTGTTTCCCTGGTCTGCCGAATACGGTGAAGGTAATTTAGGGGCCATAGGTTATGCAACCTGGCAAGAAATATTTTGGCTGAAACCAAAGAATGGGGTGTATATGCATCTATTTCTCTATATACTACTCACAGAGTTGAAATTCTACCCTAAAAAGTTAGCAGAACAGCCATATATAATGTATTATCTTTCTTTGTAATTCATTTATATGTACCCACCGTACGTTCTGAGATTTAGAAGAATAAGCGGCTCTACGAAACTTAATTTACGTTTCACAGAAATATGGGGGTTTTGTGAATAGAGTAGTTATTTTAGGATGAAAGGGGAGAAATGAAAATAGAGTCAATATAGTCATGCTTCGAGTCCGGATGGAACTCACGACTGTCACGTTCAAAGTCAGACGCTGTTTTACTGCGCCACGAAGGCCTATTATCAAAATACTGATAAAAAAGATAACCTTACTGCATGACACAATACAAGCCGCTACTCTTGAAAAAACTTGGTGTGCTTATTGTTTTTGTCATTAGGTGCGTCAGGACAAAGAACTTAAGGTTAGAAGTTAGTTTTTTTTTGAATTCAAATCGGTATTTTACACGTCAATGGACAAAAAATTTACAATCTACATTAATGTGCACGTGGGCGCTCTATGCGACGTCACACATTTTCATTATAGCTTCCCGCTGTATCCTGCATACAGCAAGGTAGCCTGAGGGAAACTGGGAATTTGGTGTTTTTTTTTTTTCAGTGCCTGTTCAGTGCCTTTTGCCGAACTTTGGACTCTATATATAAATTACCTTAATGAGATATAATAAGAAAGTTGACTTTTGGCATTTAGGTATGTCAGGAACCATAAAAAATATTTATTTAAGTAAATTTTAAGCATTATTAAAAGCACAGATATATTTTCTGTCGAACAGCTACTTCCATAAAAATTAATAGATAAATTAATTATAATTTGTTATCAAAATATACTATTGCTTGCCAGTGGGAGGTAAGGTTATATATCGGTAAATTTTTCTATTAAGTATATTATTAGATATTGGATTATAAAGCCCGGTTTCCACCGCCAACGAGAAATAAGCGGGTAATGCTTATAAGTGGAACGGACCCCTTACGGACGGAACGGACGGAACTTAATATATATATATAAAGGAATAGAACCTCAATTTTGACTTTAGCAGTCAGGTTTCTTTTAGATAAACAGTTAACTAAATTTGGCGGTAACACGGAAGACATTAATGTACGAACCATTCCGAGTGTCGCGGATTCGATAATAATCGATTTATTATACTTGAGATGAATTTATTATGATCATTAAAGAATTCATTTATGTATATATGTATAGCGTCATATGGTAATGTACGTATTAATATTCATGTTACATTTAAAATTAGGCTTTTTATTAATGAAACTAGATACTGTGTTGACGAATATTGAGTTGATATTTTATTTTTTTGGATCTATATTGGCGCTGTTATTCTCTATACCATTTAATAATAAAAATGAACGGTCGTAAAGTGAACAGTAAGTTGTAGGTTCCAATACGCTGCGATCGCCTCCACAAAGTAGTTTTTTTTAGAGCTTTTATAGGCAGAGGGAATCTCTTGTTACGATACTCCGGTCTCCACTAAAAAAAAGTAGAAATATTTACAGATTTAATTACGTTCCAAGGTGTAGAATTTAAAATAAAGCATGAGATTTGCGATCAAAGTGTAGGTTTAAGATTAGCTGGAAAATGAAAATATTTAATATTTCATTTTCTTGAGCGAAAATCGAACCAACGACCGGTCGCGTTTGCATATCTCACGTTTGTGGCTCTTAGCAGTGGTGCAATGACATTAACTGGTACTACTAATGTCTCCTGCGATATACGTTCTATAAATTAATTTACAATTACAAATAATAAAAAAATATAATTTTTTCTTGGATATTTTAGTATTTTTACCTGTCCACAATAAAAAGGATGTTTAACCTTATGTTGAGATATTTTATGGATTTCTTATCTTAGAAACCTCTATAAATAGATATTTCCACACTGTTGGATCCTTTAAAAGTGTCGATTTTGATAAATCGATTGCCGATTGATAAGACATTCGAATATACTCGCATAAATTTATATATTTATAGTTTTGTGCAAAATTAAAATTATATTTGGGAATATATATATAAAATATATGCTTAAATGAAGCCCGGACTCGAGCACTATTCTCATAAGTCCTGAGCCAGGCGTTAATGCGGAAAAGGTCAGGTACTTTGGATCCGTTATGCACGAGTCTGAGGGCATTGATAACGATGTCCATGGCTGGATAAGCGTTGCCTGAGCCAAATAGCTGGAAGTCTCTGGTGTAGTCTGCGACCGCAGAATACCGTCCAAGCTTAAGGGGCTGATATACAAGAGCATGATCCGACCGGTTCTTTTATATGGCAGCGAATGTTGGCCAACACCATCTCGGCACATTCAGGAGCTTCACGTCACGGAAGTGAAGATGCTGAGGTAGGTGTGCGGCGTAACGCGGTCTGACCGTGTACGTAACAAATTTGTTCGAGGTAGTGTTGAAGTCCGTGACGAAGCAGATATGCTCCAAGAGCGTCACCTGAGCGTCACATGATGATCTTATGGCCACGTTGCGCGCCGGCCTATGAACTATGTCGTATGGAAGTGCTTTGCTATGTCTGTCCCTGGAGTAAGACTCCCGCTAAACGCTAAAGGAAGAGCTGGTTGGATGTCGTGATGCAGGACAGTAGAGCCAATGCAGGCCATGAGAGCCAATAACTCTATTCTCAGTTAAGGCAATTATTTAATTTTTGTTTTTCCATATAGGTAATACAAAGTAAGGCGGTAAATTTAGATTTCAATCGGAGTATGGAGGACCTCGACACCCAGTTACCTACCTATTTTGTAATATATAACGATATTTAAATTTTATATGAAAAACATAAAATGAATATATTGATTTGATTTCAACCTAATAAAATTTAATTTGTCAAGTAATATATTTTTATTCTATCCATAAATAAAAATAGTATTAACTGTTTATATTCGATTGCTGTTCTGGCAAAACAGGAAAATTTATATTGATAATAAAGGCCGCTGTGGTGCAGGGCTACAAATTTTCGGTTGACGCAACGATTGTGGGTTTGATTAAGTTACTGCATTAAGTTTTAACATGTTTACAATGAAATGGAAATTAATTTATTTATACCTTTACAGTCGGTGTCGCTAGCAGGATGTAGGCAATTCTATGATTTATTATATACACGATTGTTTTCTATTGACATTAACCTCCAAAAATACTGTCTCATTATGTCAAAATAATAACGTCATAATCGCTTATATCAATGAATATGTCGACTTTCGTTCCACATAAAGAGCATTTGCGGCGTTCGTTGCTTTTCTTATTTCGTCAAAATGAAAAAGCAGCTGAATCACATCGTTTGCTAGTAGAAACTTATGGTGAACATGCTCCAGTGATTAGAACATGTGAGACATGGTTTTGTAAATTTAAAAGTAGAGATTTCGATTTGAAAGACAATGAACATCCTGGCGCAGTGAAAAGGTTTGAAGACGAGGTTTTGCAAGTGTTGTTGGATGAAGACCCAACCCAATCACAACATATATTGGCAGAAAAACTTTGTGTCCCGAGTAGCAATTTGCCAACGTTTAAAAGCCTTGGGAAAAATCCAGAAGTATGGAAAATGAATGGCACACGCATTGAACGACAGGCAAATGGAACATCGGAAAACCATTTGTGAAATGCTGCTTCAACGCTTCGAAAGGAAGTCTTTTTTACATCGGACTATCACGGGTGACGAAAAATGGATTTTTTTTGAGAACCTGAAGGTATCCATAATTTGCCTGAACGATGGACGAAATGTATAGAATCAAATGGTCAATACTTTGAATAAAAATATTTTGAGATTCGCCTGAAAATTATATGTTTTTTGTAACGAAAAAACCGGCAAACTTCAACTTACATTCCCATGTATTTTCTCTTATTACGGGGTTTTATTTCAAACGGTGTATTATATTACACCATAGAAAAATAATCCATGTCTAAGCTTCTAACCCACTCGAAATACGCTTTGAGCATTCGTTGAACTTGACACGTTAAAAAAGTTTCGGTGAACATAAGTTTATTTTATTTGCTTGTTCTCGGAATACATTACACGAGATAAAGCGGACGAGGAAGCGGAAATATATAATAAGATTTTTTATTATTATATTATATTACATTATCTTTCAAAATTAATAATTTTATTATTATAAAGGGTCAGTTATACGAGTTGTAAATCGACACATGTAATTGCTGGGTATGATTTTTGCTTAAATTTATTTTATTTCAGTTTAGTCTCGCAATGCCTCGATACTTTGGCCAAAAGTGTGGGAAACGGAGTGTCTTAACACTACGTTACCTCTACCAACCCCGCTATATCCCATACATAGTGTGAAGCTAGAATTTATTTTTCAGTAAATTCTTTATTGAATTTTTTTTATCATTTTAATTTATTTCAATTAATTAAAATGATACAATTAAAATATAATATTAAATATAATTTATTTCAAAAAATTTTAATGATATACATAAACGTATTGTGAATATAATCATTGCCAACCCCTAATGGGACTTGAATCATCCACTATGACAGTGTTTAAAAAATTCTAACCCGCTATTTCTAACATAACGTGAACGGAAGCTAAAACAAGTGTTATTCATACCGGGTCGTAGGAGTCAGTAGGCGCGTGCCTGGAATTATAAGATGACCATTCTATTACACGAACGAGCGTTGGGTGTCGCGTGCTTTATTATTATAATATTATGTTATCAAATATGTAGATAGAAATATTTTGTGGCATATCACGGTCACTATGATATAAAAAATTAAATAATACTAAATACATATTTGGTTTTATGAAGAGTCGAGGACCAGCGGTAGTATATACTCGTAAAATACATGTGTATACAGTTTTTTTTTTGCATTTTCCGATCCGCCTCAGTTCTCGTTGTATTTACATATACGTATTTAAATAGCATGTGAATTTAATGATGATTGCTTTTGAGAAAGTGATGCTATTGTTCATGTTTTTACTGTACATTTTACTTAGTTTTTATATTTATAATCTAGAAGTCGTTATCCGCAACATGGCTTGCGCGGACTTTAAGATGTAAAATCGAAAATGTCGTTTTTTCCCGTTTACCTAGGAATTTCGAGAAACCCTCTCTTACTAGTAGCACGACTTCCCTGAACTCTCTAACGTATCCTTCGTCCGAATATCAACCTTATATGTCTAGTAGTTTCGTAGACCTACTAGACTTTTAGGGCTTATGAAGTTGATGTTTTCTGTCAGTCACTCAGAAACGGAGAGAGTTATATTAAAATATAGTTTTAAAAAAATGATTAAAGAAAGAATTACAAATTTAGAAAATCAAGAAATTTATAATCAAACAAAGTAAGTTCTAATGAATGGAAATTTTAACATAATGTAACGGTTCTTAGACTTCTCTTTGGCGACTACCTAACCTCTAATATTAGTTGTGTAAATAGTAGTATTATAATTTTATTTTTCTTCTGTTTTATTTATATAATAACCAAAAGAAAGAATAAAAAAAATCAGCTTGACGCTGTATCCTGAAAACAGGAGAGTAGGCAGAGGGAACCTATTGTTAAGACACTCTGTTCCCCACTTTCTACCGATTTCTAGAGGCATTGCGTGTTGAGTGGCAGAACTCAACGCCGCCCTTTGTCTCGACACCAGAGCGAAGAAATGGAAATATAAATTTAAATAAATATTTAATTTTCTCGAGTGGAGATCGAACCCACAACCGTCGCGTTAGAGTCACACCCTTGTGCCGCTGCGTCACGACGGCCTCTTTTATATATATATATATATATATATATATATAGTACTATAATATAAAGAATAATAAATTTTAATTATGTGCAAATATTGATAAAAGATCGAAAACGATGTCAAAGACAAAGGTTAACGCAACACATCCTTTGATGAGGGATATTAATAAAAAAATTGCTTAATTTTGTTTTACGACTCACTCGATGTTTTTTTTGTTAATCGATACTTTAATCTTCAACGAGTCGAACGAATAACAAACTTTTATATATTAATAACACTTAAATAAATTCACCATAAAATAAGACTTTGTAATCAAATGGTACAAAGAAATATAAAAGTAAATATTTATGATTTTTTCCTTGTATTTTGTGAAATTAAGCTAATAATAATTTAAGCTTCACGCTGTATCCCGCACATAGCAGGGTAGGCATTTATTGTATTTTATTAATGTCTTTATTTTTTTCTTGTATGACCGACCCTACTGACGTATCGATTTTTCAGTCGATATTTTAGTTTTACCTTGGCGAGAGACATAAGGCTATCGACATCGCCTTATCTATCCAGACCAAATACACCATTGATTTTGTAGATATACTTAATGAATTTTACACATGACTTCTAAACATATTTAGTAATATATCGTTCTATAACCAGAAAGTTAGTATTAGTCAATATAAATTTGTTATTTTACCTTATAATTATACAATATGAAATTTACAAATGATTGTTCTTACACTCTGCGTAAGACTTGCCAACTCTACTTGCTAAATGACTTGTTAAGTCGGCAAGCTTTACAAGGACCATCTGTCGTATGACCTCTGAAACAAAGAGTGGGAATATAAGCAACCTTTGCTTATATTAGATTATTATTCTATGTCTAGATAAAATATACTGCAGTTGGAGCTAAGGCCAAATGAGAAACATTAAAATGACATTTGAAATCGACAATCACGTCTTGTCAATTACACGAGGCATGTCAGTCCTATAGATTTCAGGTCACCTGGCATAAAATAATACTGTATATAATAAAAAAAATATAATATAAACAAAAAAATATATGCTTAATATATCCGGAATCCATATCCATATAGCGTGAATATAGCGTGAAGCAAAAAAAAAAAAAAAATATAAAAATATATTATTTAGTGTTATATTTGAAACTTTTCATCTCTATTCAAATAAATTGCTCAGAGAAAAATCATTATTATATTTCTCAATAAATCCTTTTTATATGCCTTAATAAATAAGTTTTATATTTTGTAAAATTTTCTTTAGACTTCACAATAAGTGTATTTAAATATTTATTCTCTTTATAGTAATGAACATTTAGAAAAATCCACGTTTGACTTAAAAATATTTTAAGGTAAATCCATATTGTTATATAAAACCTATTTATTCTTATCATGTAACTAAAAAAATCTCAAATAAGTATTTATCAAAAAATCATTCATCGTTTGCGTCAGACGCCGTGGGCGGAGTGAATCATTAATGTTTACAAAGGTGAAAGTCCTATTACAATGAGCTTTCTTGTTTTTGTTTAACTTGTATGCAATAACCTCTATTGCATAATGGTTTCTAAAACTTTAATCAATTTATAGTAACGGCGTTAAGCTGCGTAAGTCTACATCTTGATGTCGGGACAAAATAGAGAATCGTATTTAAGACAGCCTCCTCCGCCTCAGGCCCCACCTAACATACGCGGGGCCGGCGTGGTACGCGTTCCTGAGCGTTAGGCAACGGCGAATCTTGCAGGTGGTCCAGAACCTTGCCCTACGGCGAGTAACTGGGGCCCCCTGGGTCGTAAGGAACTCCACTCTTCACAGAGACCTCAGGATGGAGAGCCTGGAGGTTCACATCGGCCGGCTGGCCACAAAAGCCTATCGCCGGGCGGATGCATCGGATCACCCGCACTTGAAGAACATCGCGCCGAAACCCTGCCGTCCGCCTGACGCTAGGAATCGTCTACCCAGGGACCTCCTTTCTCCTCCCAATCCCGATTCCTGAGTAGCCACCCCGGTCGCTGGTCACTTAAGCTGGGCCTCTCTTGGGGTAACCAAGAGTCTCACCTGGCTGAGCTGACCGCCCAGGTGGCATATGCTCACTCCCTCCTTCCCGCCTCCAAACTCCTTCTCCATGCCTGCCCTTATAACGGCAGTCACATCACCATCGGGCCCACGGGCCCCCCACAATGACGCAGCCATATTTATGGCTGCAGCGGACACCACGGCTTAGAGGGGGAAAGCCCTGAGGCCGTTTCCCAGCGCCTCGGCGCTGGAAGGAAGATACAACTGGAGAATCGTATTTTAAAATCCACATTATCTGTCTTATAAGTGTACAAATAAAATATTAAATATATATCGTGTAGCCGGAAAATACGTAATATGCTATAAACACTGTTGAAGTCAAAATAATTGTAAAATATTTTTGTACAACAGTTTGGACAAATAAAATGCGACGTAAAGTTACAGGCTGTAAAGTCCTTATAATACAACAGATAACTGAAGTTTAATTTTACCTTAAAATAAACATATATATAATAAAAATGGAACAGAGCTTAGAAAAACTGTTATTACAAATAATATAGCACAATACAATGATTTTAACATTTTTGACTGTTTGTCTGTGCGCTTGAGCACGGTTGAGCACGGTTGAGCACGGGTAAACTCAAACACGGCTTAACCGATTATAATGTAGTTTTATTCATTGTATTTCCTGAAACTTGTAAAATTTAAGGTTTTGTTTTATTTCAATCGGCTAGTAAGAAAGGTGTATCACACAGAGCCGCATACGCACTTGCTATACAATATTATATATGGCAATAGTGACTATTCACTTACTTGACTTCCTCGCAGCCCAAGCTTTTCCATATTATGCAAAGTGAGTGGCTAAGTAGAAATACACTACAAGTTAAAATATAGTATTTCCCACGGGAACTCATTTAATCGTAATAAAAAACACCCCTTGTCGATCTATAGCTTGAGGGGGTCAAACATAATTTACATACATTTTCTATATAGCATTATTATATTTTGTATGGGAGTACCCGGGGTAACCTAGTGTCAAGACTCTCCGTGCTGTTTGTTCAATTTGATACATTGCATGTTGTTAAGTGGCTGATTCAACACAGCGCTGTGAGAGATGAAAATATTTTATTTTCTCGAGTTGTAGTAAATGTTCTAAAATACTGTAGTTCTATTCCTTTGGATAAAGCAAAATATATACATACAACTATTGTCATAGATTATTATATAAGTATTTATAATGTTATTATTAGAACTATTGTTTTATTGGTTATTTATATTATTCAGGAAAGATTTATCATTTATTCGATACTATTTACATATAATTTTTTTATTTACATTTCATATAATATATAAGAGAGCGAAAATGTATAAATATTACAAATTAATCAAATACTTTACTAGTTAATACTAATAATATGAATATTTAATAAAACACTTAATATTACACGCGGATTCATATTTACATTATATTAAAACATTATATTGCTGTATATGTCGATAAAAATTATAAAAATGTATCTAAACGTACAAAATGGCTACTGTGGGTTCGACTCAAACTAGTTTTGTGTTCATTCTCATTTATCATTCACTAGTTAATTGTATGTTAATATCTATATAATTATTTTTATTACTTACTAGCTTTTATGCTTTTGGCAGCTTCGCCCGCAAGGTCAATTGAGAACAAATCAGAGTCCCGCACACAGCAGGTTAGGCAGAGGGAATCTCGTGTTAAGTTTGGTAAATATCTGACAGTACACAATGGCCGTGAGTTCGAATATGGGGATATTTCTTATAAAAATATATCAATTTCCTTTGGATTACTTTCTAAAGTTAAAACTTCTCGACTCTAAAGATGCGGGAGATGTCACAAAAGTACCCGCAGGCAAGTTGCGGACGAAAATTAGCTGTAGATTATTTTTGGTTACAATATGTTAATTGATCGTTCATAAATGTGTTTGCTTTAAGTGTAGAGTTTTCTATAGATTCTGTATACGCCTGCGCGTAAATTACACCAATTAAGAAAACTATACAGAACTATTATATACGATCTTAATTAAAACAGGTTACCTTTTTGATTCTTGGCAGACAGTTTATTTATTATTAATTAGTGTGTACATATATACAATATATATACGTCTGTCGTCCAATTTTTGACCAAATATCATATCACCTCAAGCTTACAAGCAAGGCGATTTCTAGAATTATGAAAAATAATGAAGTAAAATTTCAGAACGTAAATTCTATTAGTATATTACACGAAACAAAATGTGTTTTCATATTTTGAACGTGTGAAGAATATACAACATTCGACAGATATGGTACAATAGTACGATCGGTGAGTCATCCCCACCATGAATTAATTAATTAATTTATTTATTCTACTGCGCGGTTTCGAATAAAACTGTCTTCCCAAAAGAGAAAGGGTTTTTTAAAAATTGTTATAAAAAATAACACATAAAAATGAAAATTAACAAGCGAGTGGGTAACAAACCTAAAATCGTACGTCAACAATAAATATAACAGATGTTACTGGAACATCGAAGACGGCTGCGAGCGATCGTGATCTTCTCAATAACGTGTCATTTTGTATAGGCTCTCAGATTTATGCTTTATTAACGTTTTTTGTAAATTAAAACTTTCTAGAGGAGGAGGCTTTCAGAGAAGTATTTACAGTATTTAGTAATATACTAAATATAGTAATATTTTCCTTTATTTAATGTTTTACGGAGAAAGTATCTAGTGTTAAAACACTCTTTCCTTCACTTTCCACCTGAATTTGGGACATCGTGTTTTGAGTGTCAGATGTTGAGTTTATATTAGAGTGTCTATTTTCTCACGGAAAAATTTAATGTTGTGGCGCAGGAGCACAAAGTGTGCCTGTGAACGCAACTGGTTCAGTGTTCCATCCCCACTCGGCGAAGTGAGGCGTTAAGTTCCGTCACTCAACACGTAATGCTTCCAGAATACGGCGAAAAGTGGGGAACGGAGTATTTTAACACTAGGTTCCCTCAGCTTATCCTGCTATGTGTGTGTGTGAAGCTGATTTGATTTTTTTGCGTCTACTTACAAATTTCATCATGAAGCCATACCATAAAAAATGATTTAGGATAACAGTCATTAGTGCAAATGTACAGGCGGCCGCGTAAATATTTAATAGTTTGTGCAATTACCTCGGTTTTTCCGCAACATGGTGTAATTCGTGTGAGTGGCGTCGCGATATCCTGTCATAATCTAGTCAGAGTTTGTGTTTACTTTAAAACGGTTTTTTTTGTAGTTTAAGATATCTGTACGTAGATTTTTGTTTAATTAAGGATCAGATTGAGATCAGGAGAAGATAAACATAAGAATTCTATATAATTAAGAAAAAAAAATTGAAATTAACACGCTTCTCTAAGTCAAGTGCTACAACTGTAATAGAATGTGCCCAGAGTTATAAATTGTATGACCTTAAATTCGAGTGCTTTACTAGTAACCTCTGAAGATTTCCACTATTCAGTTTTTGGCTCCACTATGAATCTGGCCTCATGATGGAGCCAGACCCTCGATGATGCCATATTATCAACTAAGCTACGTAGTAGTCTGAAGATTCATTCTGAGAGAAAAAAAACTGTTCCGTTTGACAAAGGATGGCTTTGGGTTGAACCATTGACAAATAGTGTCTTGGGTGAGAAAGCAAAAAATGGAGTTTCTCAAAGCACGATTTTAACTCACAGCAGTCATGTCCATTTAATTATAATCTAATAATTATAAAATACTTATTGAAATATAGATAAATATATATTATAAATAAATATAATGCTATATAAATCATCGTCACAATGAACAACAAAGGTACGATAAAGAACCCACACTATCCTTAATTTTTTCTCTATATATCGCTTCGTCAGTTTTACATTCTAATAACGGACAGTAATCACTCCAAAACGTTTATTAACTAACTTTACAGAGCGAGGTCAAAAATCCCATGACCTGTGACTCACGACGCCTAGCTTAAACTTCACTACAAAGTGAAATAGAATTATGCATTGCAATCTTTATTCCATTGTGTTAAGGTTTAAAATCAAATTTATATCTTTTTTGACGAGTGAAAATATATATTTGCAAAACATACAGTATTAAATTCTATAAGTAACAAGAACACTTATTAAATAGCTCCTAAGACTATAATTTCTTTAGAAAATGAATGTTTAATATTTGATTAATACTTTTTTCACTTCACGCATTATCTCGCATAGCAGAAAAGTCAGTGAAAGATCATTGTCGAGACACTGCCGATCCCGCTATCCGTCTGAACTTGAAGTATATATCCCTGATGTACTCGTAGTTCACCGTCAAGTTGCGTCAATAAACATACAAATTCGTCCCTGTCACCTGTCGTGAAGCATTGCCACAGCTGAATAAATCCTGAATGTAAGCGTGATGATTGTAGATTCGATTCCCGCTCAGAGAATGAATTCTTTTTATTTTCTCGCTCACGTAAAAAAAATTGAGCGAAAATTGGGACACGAAGTTTTAACAATAGGTTTTCTCTGCCCACCCTGCCATGGATCAGGATATCTTCTCTACAAAAATTGACAATATTTTTCCAATATATATTTCAATATATCTCAATAACTTCTCCAAATTCTTAGAACGTATTACAAATTGAACCCGTGACCCAAACATGTGTATAATCAAGGTTTTATTATATTAAACGAGCTATTATGCGACCGCGGTTATCGATGGGTAATGAAGCGCCGCAAGCCGCCATATGCCAATCATACAAATATATAATTTAACTATTATATCAATATGAAATAAAAAGTTAGTATGACTTTTACTTTTTATCTAATAGTTAATAACGGTTTTTGATGTGTAGTCGTAGGTTTAATTCCCGTTTCATATTTGTATTTACAAACTTATAATAAAACATACTTTTGTGAAATTTTATTTATTTTATTTTTACTAATTCACGCTTTATCCCGTTGGGAGGAAAGAGCTTGGCGTTAAAATGTTTCATTTTCTGGTGTCCATCGGTTTTCAAGATATTGCTCATGCACATTAAACATCCTATTCTTCTGAATTACTTTCGTGGATTAGTAACATTATCATTCAAAAGACCATTCATACATCAAAAACTAAAGACAATATACTACACACTATAATAGTGAAGATTTATATCGGTTAAACTGTTTTACAGATTAGTATGCAGAGACACACAGAGAAACAGACAAACGGACAAAATAAAAAAAAACATTGGGTTTTATTGCATTTATTATTTTCAATGATAGATTTTCTTATATATCTTCCATGTAGGTATCTACAGACAGCGATGACTTACAATTTTATTATATGTATATATATAGATAATTATATAAATTTCCCACCTAAGTGAAATGACTAATTTAATTATCACCACAGCACAAGTGGCCGCAGATAAGCAAAAAATTAATAGGCTAATTTCTCATATATCTATACCTAAACGTAACTGTATGACTGTGCCACTTTGTGGTATAATCGATATACATATACTATATACTTACATACTTATGTATATCTCGTCCATCCGTTTATGTAAATATTACTCGTGACTACAAATCCGTGGAATAACAGTTTAAGATTATTTTCTAGATAATACATGATGCTCGATATTCCGTTAGGATTGACACTAAACTGTAGATGGAATGGTTTAAAATAACAATATCGATGTTTCAAGTAGAACGAGTTATTACCATGTAATGGCTTACTAACGATACGACCCGGTTTTGTCTTTTAAATTTTCAATGTAAATCGTAAATTTGAAAACTAAAATATTATGTAATCGATATTTTATACGACGTCAATAAAAAAAAAATTAAATTAATTATTATTCATTGATTTATAACATTTTTATATATACAGCTCTCCAGCGGACGTTAATGTTGGCAGATGTGAGTTTTAATTACTCATCCTCATGACATATCCACTGATAGTGTTGCGCTATGCTATAATATAGAAAATATATTTAAAATATTATTTTTATTATTAGCTTTTTTGTAGTTCGGTTTCGAGCTTACCATGAACAGGTCAGTCAGTCATATCATGTGGAGTCATTTCACTCCCTCATAAAGAGGAAATGGTTCCGGATAGTTGCCTCGATGTTACGAGTACTTTCATCACACGTAGCTATGGTACACCTGTGTCTTCTAGTGGAAGCCTCACCACAGTTGATACTCTTAATAATCCTGAGGGAGAACAACCTTAGGTGATCAGCTACCAGATAGTGGTTTCGGCTTTCACCTACTTAGGTACTTGTAGAAGAATTTTATTTGAAAATATCGCAGTGAAGACGACACAAGCTAATATAATTTCAATGGAAATAGGTGTCGTAAAATGTTATCGTTGTATTATATGGCCATTTAATTTGCCATCTGATTTATAAAATAAATAGAAAGTTAAAACAAATTTGACGACTTTAATGTTATAATATTGTTTATATTCATAAAATATATATCTTCTCTAGTTTTGAATTTTGTTTTACATTTACTTATTATTCTTTCAATGTGTATGGTAGAAACATACGAATTATAATACTTTATATTTATCATAGTACAAAGAAAGTGCAGTATAGAGTTTATTAATAAGGGGAATGTTGTTATATTTCTTCAGCTTCGTGATGTATTCCTGCATATAGTAATAGTAAGTAGTCTTAATTTGTAACCACATACAGTGGAAATATAATGTAAAGTCTAATGTTAAAACTTAGCTTGTATCCTAAATATCTTATAAAGTTTAACTGCACGTAATCTATCAGTCAGCCGGTAACGAAGAAGAATTTTAAGATGAATAAATAGTAGCAATATAAATAGACAAAATAAGAAAACCATCGTTTACATAAAATATGTGGAAACTCATGAACGAGTCCATTTCTTAATAGAGCTATTCGTGGACAAACAAATACACATACTAGTATAAGTAAGTAAGTAAGTACAAATCATTTCTAAAAGAAATGACGACACAACTTTACAAGTGCTTTAACGTCTCAACCACTTAAGTGGTTTTAGATTTACGCCGTCACCGACATTACTACTGTCACGTCAGATAGATTTATAATCGGCTTGTGTTCGGTTTATCTAATATAGATTTGACTTTGCCTTTGCACTTCCCTATAGACTAGAGTTTGTGTGATGAATGATCTAGAGGAATTTTCTTATTTTCCGAGGTAGCATTAATGTTGATTTTTTATTAGTTTTAAGTTGTATCTCGCACATAGCAGGGTGGATAGAGGGGACTTGGGAACCTTTTAAACTTCGTTCCCCAATTTGCGTCGAATTATGGGGGCATTGCGTGTGGAGTGGTGGAACTCAACTCCGCGCCTTGCTTCTTTATATTTCGTTCCTACGACGAAACAAAATATATGCAGTGCATTTCATATTATTTATTATCTGTTTTATACATATCTTCTTGCCATTTTATCTACAGATCTTACGCATTCTAGTCTATAGGCACATAAAAATTATATGGATAACTGAATCTGATTGAAATCTGCACTTTCCGTACTTTTAAAACTACGTAACTCAACGCTGCCCAATATATATTAATTTCCTGACTAAGATTAAAACCGTTAATCAATTTAGAAAAGTTTTTTTTGAAAACGCTTCTTTAGGTCTCTGACCACTAAGGCATACGTTCTAAGTAGTACATTTTACCACTTCTTTCAGATTTATGAAAATATATTCATCCGTTTGAAAATTATCACCTAGTTCATTATCAATTAATATATTAATATATATATACTGAGGCCGTCGTGGCGCAGTGGTCAAGGGTGCCAACCGTAAACGCGACGGTTGTGGGTTCGATTCCCGCTCGAAGATGAGAAATATTTATTTACGTTTATATTTCCATTTTTCTTCGCTCTGGTGTCGAGGCAAAGCGCGGCGTTGAGTTCTGTCACTCAACACGCAATACCTCGAGAATTCAGCAGAAAGTGGGGAACGGAGTGTCTTAACACCGACTGCTGTGTGCGGGATACAGCGTGAAGCTGAAAAAAAATTATATAATATATTTAAATTCGTTCGACAAACATACCTTACTTAGACAATTTAATAGTGATATAAACAAAGACAACACAATTTAAGTTGTTACAGTTACATTTTAAGTTGAAATGAAGCATAAAGCACGTAGAAAGTTTTAAGTGGACTCAGCTAATGGTTTCTCAGTATAGTGACGTTTCTTATTTATAACTATAAACTATTGTTGACTGTCACCTTAAGATTACTTTGGTATGTGTTACATGCTGTACCTACTTATATTATATTATATGAAAATCATAATGATAAATTCTTATTAGTATCGATGATACTGGAGCAAGGTTGTTGAAAGCACGCAGACCTCCCGGAGGGTAGGTCTGAAGAGTTTGATATCAGGAGACGAGAAGTGCAAGAGATATTGACTAAAAATAGTTCGGAACCACCGAAGAGATAGTCCCCACTCGTACTTGACCGTTCTTATTTTTTTTTCCACATAACTAAAGTAAATTTAGCAAAAATTCTGAACGAGTGTAGTAGTTGGCAAGTACTTAACCGAGCAATAATGTAGATGTTCTCGAAAACCTTGGCACTTTTAACAACAAAAACTAGCAACATTGATACGAGCGCAAACGCACCGCGTTCCTCGGTAATGGACGTGTAACTTGAATATTTCGAGATAAAAACTTTTTATTTATTTTTTTACAACCTATTTTAATATTCTTTATATATTTACGTAGTTTTTAAGTAATAAAATAAAATATAACATAAATGTTTATAATGATTATGTGAGAATTGTAGCGGGTTCAAATCTCATACTAATTATTCTAAAGCCACCGTAACACGTTAACAGATATAAAATATACAAATTATGAGTTAGAAAATATATAAGTATGCTGTGATTTGCATAATTATGATGTAGTATATATTTTTCCCCTAATGTGCTGGCAGAGCGTTTCCTATATTTATTCGGCGATTCTGAAGGGCAATCGACTGTATTTCTGTATATTTACACTTACAAAGTAGATGCGAAAAGCAAGAACATGTAATAATTTTTGTATCCATAGGTTTCTTCATAAAAACAATATTATTAACATAGGTATGTAGGAATTTTGAATTAAATTGTAAAATCATTACCGTATTGAGACTAACTGTACTGTATAGTATAGAAAATTACATTCGACGCTATAAAGCGGACTTAAATATAATTCCTAAGTTCAAAATGTGTTTGGTTTCACATAAAATTATGTAAATTGTTATCGAGTTTTAGGTATCGGTGAAGTAAATATTTTGCATGTCCTTTAACTACTACCTATTTACCTCAGTTTTGCTTGGATTGTAAATTTTTTATTTGATAGTAATATACATATATTCATGTTTTCCAAGTGCTGTACTTAATGATCTCGTGGTGTAAGAGAGAAAACTGAACATAAAATTGTATCGTAATTCTTTTCTATAACTTTGAATGTTATAACTTTTATTTAAAATACATGTGTAAACATTATATATTAATTTAAATTTTTGAGACAGGTCATCTTTCTTTTGATAGTGCATTTAGTGTAAAACATGTAAATAATAACGACAATAACGACATTATAACACATATGTACCGTCCATCGAAACCATCGTGGCGCGGGGGCACAAAGTGTGACTGTAAACCAACTAGTTGTGGGTTCGATCCCCACTCGAGAAAATAAAATATTTATTTAAAAATTTATATTTCTATTTCTTCGCTCTGGTGTGAAGGAAATGCTTCTAGAATTCGAAGTAAAGTGGGGACCGTTCCCCAGGCTCTCAACACTAGGTTCCCTCTACCTATCCCGCTACGTGTGGGATACAGCGTGAAGTTGATTTGATTTTTTTTCTGTCCGATAATATAAAGAGCCGCGTTAAGTTCCGCTTCTGTCTAACATCCAATGTCTAAAAATTTGTCGGAAAGTTTAAATTCTAGCGAGAAACGAAACGTATTTGCAAAGTTCTGCGTACTCTGCTATATGCGGGATAGAGTATGCAGTTGCAAAATAAAACAACTTCAAAATAAAAAAAAATCTCCATTACATTTTGTTATATCAACATATAGAATGAAATGAATTTTTTGTAACTCTTATGTCCTGGAAATACATAGTCGTGCAGTCCATTACTTGCAATGTAATTTAAGTAAATCCAGGATAAGCTGCAAATTAAAGTAAAGTACCTATTAACCTAATGTAACTTGTATCGTTCTGTTAAGTTATCAACAAGTTATTAACCAGTAATTATTTAATGTTATTTATTATATTCGGTGAGTCTGTGGGGTCCGATTTAATTGCGGAAATTTAGGTAATTAAGACTACCACTAACTAACTAACTGTTTATTTACGTACTATTAATTAATTGATATATTGATTAATATTTAACGATTTGTTAAGTAATTAACTGTATATAAAAATGTTGTATATAAAATTTAATTTAATAATATATATTAATATTGAAGAAAATGAAGGTTGTTTTGACGTTGCTTTTTTGTATGGCTAGTAATCGTCCTGCTAGTAAATCTAGCAAGATTCCATGATATATGTGGATGCGGTACTTATACATTCAAATTTATTTACAGATTTTAATATATTTTATACAACATAACGTTATATTTCTTTGATGTCCCTTAAGTTATTATTATAATATAGAAAGTAAGCTCGATAATATGTATTAAGATCAAAGATTAAGTTTTCTCTTTAATTTAATGAAAAGCTTATAAATCATACCTATCAACAAGTAAAGGATTTTCTAGTTTGTAAATGCCGTGATTATCATGTTCTTGAATACATTATATTACAAAGTATGAAGATATTATTTAGTTAGGACTCGGGGCGGCCAATGTACAGCTTCCTGTAATTTTAGTGACACTCAGGATAATTTTTATATTCATGTTTTTATTCTGTTTTTGTATGAGTGGATGTACTATATATAGTAGCGTAGTTATTGTTTTTATTTTTGGTTTTCGTTAACATGTACAATTTCACAGTAGAAAATGATGGTTACACATGAAAATTTCATTTTTTTTGAGTAATTTTATTCATTTTGGTAACTCAAATTCGAACTATTAATATGATACCTATATTAATATGATGCCTTACTTATCTGTTACATGCCATAGCAAAGTATGGTATGGCGTAAATATACGTTTTCCTTTGTCAGGCAGTCGTATTTTTAACTAAACTGTATAAAAATCGGTACTCATTTCCTTTTAGATAATTTTCTATATTAGGCTGCAGCAGTGCAGGCCTATGGTTGCAGGTCAGT
>JBAIZZ010000228.1:203776-334602 GCA_037355905.1 Heliconius aoede
TTATAGGAAAGTGTTTCGTGTAGAACGGAATAGTGAAATAACGAAATCGTTATTATCATTATAGAAATATTATAACTGTTGGGGTGCAGTGGCACAATCACATGACTGTAGATGCGATGGTTGTAGGTTCCATTCCCAGCCAGAGAAAAGAAATATTTAATATTTTCATTTCTTCGCTCTGAACACACAATGGCTCGAAAATTCGGCGGAAAATGGTTAAAAGCAGTGTGTTAACACTAGGTTCCCTCAGTCTAGCCTGTTATGTGCGGGATATAGCGTGAAGCCACCCTTACCTTACTAGCAGCACAACGTCTGCATGCAAATTGACTAAAGGCAATGGACGTATAAAACATGCCGTTTACGAATTAATTACGAGTCCATTACATTCATACGTTTTATGATTTTTAATTACAAACCAAATAATTTAAGCCATTTAATTATATTTAAAAAATATATATTTTACACATTAAACAAAAAAATGTACACCAAAAAACTATTTTTATAAGTCACTAAATTCAGTAAGTTACTATCTTGTAAGATATCTCCACAGTTGATACGTAGATAAGCAGCCAGTACCGTACGTAGTCTAAATCGATGGGTCGGCTGCTATACGCGTGATTGTCCAAAATTAACAATTCGTTCCTTAGAAAATTGTTAATTTAAAATGTTCGTTTACACGATATATGAAGTTTTTAACTTAAATTATATAACGCTAAAGTTATTTAAACGATGCGTAAGCGCAGGATAAAGCTACATAAACATATTATGTTATGCGTTATTTTATAATATGAACAATTGGAAAATTTCTTTGTGTGTTTAAAGAAAAATCAATACCATGCCTTATCTACCTATCTCTCATGAATATTCCCTAAATAACGAAACGCTCTACGTCTTCTCTAAAATGGCAAGCGAAGTCACAAGCAAGCCCTAGTTTAAAGCAAATTTTCCTGCTTAAATAACCACCAGTAATTTAACATAGCTTCGGCATTTACACGAAATGTGCGCCGTTTTCGATTTAGATTACTATCGTGTAATCGCACGAGGCAAATTTACCTTTCGAAGTGGAATGAAATGGAATTTTGAAAAAGTATATTAACATAATATATTTGAAGGTAATTAGGCAGTGCGTGGGCAACAGATCTTAACATTAGGTTCCCACTTCCCACCTTGCCATATGCTTCCCTATATGCGGGAAGCGAAAAAAAAATAATTATGTATATAAGTAAAATAATAAGTTTTACAAAGGTTTGTTTACACATTTATGGTTAAGTACTCACGTTTCTGTGATCTATGACGATTTTAGGATCGATTCGTAAAGTGAAAATATTTTTGTAGTAGCATTTCTTTTATTTTGAAGTCTAATTCTTTTTTTATCTAAGAATATTTTAGAATTGGCTAATAGATTATTTTAACACCAGAACAAAGAAATAAAAATGTAAATTCAAACCCAGTCGCGTTTAGACATTTGAGCAGCTGTGCTACAACAGGCGTCTATCCTAATCTTATTAGAACATATTGTCATCATTACTTTAATTAAAAACTTATTCTAATTGGGCCAAAGGGTTTCAGATTAAATATATTTTTAAAATATAATTTAAATCTTTCAATTTAAGCACTATTTCAAAAACAGCTGCAGGTCCTAAAAGACCGTTACAATGATAATGGCAGGTTCACGCACCGGCGCGCGCGCATGACGCATGACGTCACTTCCTGCTTCCGGCGGCAGTCAGAGGGTATATGGGGTGATGATTAATGATTGTGATAGGTATGTTTAGGAGATAGAGTATGTGTGTGTGTGTGGTATTTATTATTATTATATTCTAAGCGTCTGATTGTGAACGCAATGTTTGTGGGTTCGGTTCCCACTAGGGGGAAATAAATTTCAGTTAATCTCTTCATATTGGCGTTGAGTTCAACTACTTACAACGTTTCTATTAATAAATTTCCTTATTGTAGGTTCTTTAGATGAAGTGAACGCATGTTCACTGCAAAAAAACAATTATAAGCATATATTATGTATATATACTATTTTATATGAATATATTTTTTCTCTCTTAAGTAAATTACTAATGGTAATTTTGAAAATAACGAAGTGAATCATTCTCTTAGAAGGTATTTAAAATATTTAAAAAAATACTCACATAACAACAATACGTATATTATGATTATAAGTTTACTTTTTTGTGAGCAATTTCAACTTCGTAACGATTATGGTGTTGTTCTGTCTGTGTACGCACCGTGTCTGATTATAGCCCAAACATTTACATCGCAATGGCCATGAGTTTTCGTGGCATAAGATAAAGAGCGGCGTTCAGTTCCGCCACGCAATATCTCGAAAATTAGTCAGTCAGATATATAAACTACATTTTTTTGCTTAACGTATTCTGCGTATAGCAGGCGGAGCGAACCTTTTCTTAATACACTGTTAAAAAAATTGTCGAAAATATTTTACTCCCCTGAGACGGAATCGAACTCACAACCATCGCACTTGCGCCACAATAGTGTCAAACAATTGGCACTTTAGAAAATCATCTAAGACAGTGAGTAGTCATACGTACATATTTTTTTTATATATTCATAATAATCGAGGTCGACGACACAGCTCTGACGATTTTATAGCTGTCGTTATATGGAGTAAGTAAATCACACCAGCGGCTAAAATTTAAAGAATGTCCAACATATACTTGAGTAACGAGATGAATATGTTACATTTAAAAAATATTAAATACGTTTATTTTCGTGTTTCTGTATAGTTAAACTGTATAGTTTTTCGTTTTATTTGCAACAATTTATATTAAAATTGAACAATTATACAATTTTAAATATAGGCTGCTCTTTCATTACATTTTCAAGTTAAAGGTTTTTATGTTACCAAATCGAAGGAACTTACATTTTTGGTATTTTTTTTATTGAGATTTAAATTTTATTTCTACAACTACTCAATTTATCGTATCTGATCCATCCCAACGTTATAACAAGCGCATGCGCATATCTATCGCAATCTACACTCAACAAGGCGTGTTTAAGTCATTAATTCAATTCTTCTCAACTTCAGTTATTTGAAAGAAATATAACTAACATTATCATTACACATTTAATTACGTTATAATTGCTCTTTTTGTATATAATTCTGTAATTTATGTTAAGAAAATATACTTGTTTTTTATATTTAAGTACATAATATGCTAATATTTTTTTCTAAATGTTTATACATTTTTAATTCACGATATATACCTACTAATTTTCATTAATTCCTTTTTATAACAGGACAATACATAGCGTTGAATTCCACCACTTGATACACAATTTCTGGAAAATTGAACGGAGAGTGAGAGAGAGATACAGCGTGAAGCTAAAATAAGTGTCACCCACCAAAATTTTGTTCTAAAACGTCTATACTAATCGTTATCTAAATTCATTTGTACAAAAGGCGTTTATCTAAACGTTACACAAGCGTACTCTAACTCTCTCCGAACTAAAGGTATTTAATTGTTGATACCGTTGTGGCCTCAGGAGTTAGCTCGGACTATACGTGAATTATTGCTCCACGCAGATCGTATCTCGTTGAATATCTTTTATCAAGACTTAGTGCTGCATACAATTTAAAATGTAGATTTGAACCCATTACCACCCATTGAGTCCTAGGTAACAAGAGATCTTATTTGCTCTTCATCTGTCGTTTCTATGAATTTATCTTATTATTTTTAGCAGGGTAGGCAGGACAGCTCTAGTGACGAAATATTATTTGTTGAGTGACGGAAAAATAGCTAAGCTATATATTTTATTCCAATTTGGTAGACAAAGTGCGGCATTGAGTTCTCGAATTCAGCCAGAAAATGGCGCCGCTATATAACAAGAAATTTAAAATTAAATCAACTACACTATTCTATTTTTCTCAAAACTGTCCGTGAATGACGTACTTGTAAGCTCGTATGTAGATATATTAATATTTATAAAAGTCGATCAAACTGATGACTATCCACTTTTTAGGCCAAGGCAGTTGAGGCCGTTGACAGTTACTAGTTTTTACATAGAACATTGGCATTTGTGTAAAGGTTAAAATTACATTCAGATCAACCAATACTAAAGTCTATAGAAAATACAATTGTCACGTTTCTTCTGGAGTTCGTGCTGACAACACACTTGTCACTGAAGTAAAGAACTTGACTAAGAAGAAGAAGAAGAACATGCAATTAAACAATAACTATATGAATATTGTATTTTGAATTCTTTACTGTAGTGCACTACAGTATAGAGACGCTGAATCCTGTATGTAACAGGGGAGCAAAGGGAACCTGATACTCCAGTCCTCGCCTAATTTTCGAGACATTATCTGTTAAGTGGTGAAATTTAACGACTAATTTTTCTTTTTACCAGAGTGAGAAAGTAAAATAACAAATTCGCAGAGGAGAGAATTGAATCCATAACCTTAGTGGTATGTAAATATTAGTATCAGAAGCTTCCTAACTGACATACTTTATTAAATCTGACATGTAAATAGCTTAATTTGAGTTTTCCTTTACAACAGTACAACAGTAGTAGCAGTAACGTTGAAATCTTAGAAATTATTATTATTTTTGTTTCTTGCATTATTTTAATTAAAAACGACAACAAAAGTCGTAAATTAAAAAAAAAATGTTTTTAAGATGTTGTTGTCGTTATTAATAATATATAGACACTTTTTCTCTATGGACGCGATGAAATCTTTCTTCGTAAAAGATAGAGAAAAATAATTAAGGAAGAAAATATTGTTTTTCATTGAAAGAACGAATGAACTACAAACCAAAGCTATTTATAAAACTTTGACAATTTGAATGCAATTGGAATATTTTAAGTTATTTTGAAGTTCCTTACTCTGTATCAATATTTTAAGCAATATATTCACCTATACATAACAGAATAGAGTTCAAAATGGTTTGATAGTTAAATTTAACTTAACTATATATATAAAGACACAATAGAGTTACTTAGTTGAAGTTATTCAAATTAGTTTTCACTTGAGCGATTTAGAAAATTGTATGCGGGAACTATGGCCATTAGATGTAAAGAAAAACGTCTGTTTCTCCAAACCGCAGGTGTAGCGGGACGCTTTGCAATAATGGCTATATAATTGAAAATTTTGGTTGTAATTAGGTATTTGAGGGTTCAAATCGATTTATTTTAACTGTTATATTTAACTGGAGCGCTACAAAACTGTAATTACAAAATAATATATAAAGAAACGGTGTAACCTGTAACCATTACATTTTTTGTTAGCCTAGATTAGTGAAATGACTCTAAGTTCTCTACTTTCCACCCTTTTTTAAGTTATTGTTTCTTACTTTGAAAGATCAAATTCGATTGTTTACATTGTGTATAAACACATTTTGAAAATAAAAAAGTCTAATTCAGTTACTTACCTATTTAGATAAAAATCTGTTTAATCTGTTTTTTTATGTACTACCCATTATTATTTTTTTTAATGGAAAATACATTATTGTCTTATCACTGGGTTCCCAAATTCCATCTGCCTACCGTGCCATGTGCGAGATGTGGCGTGACACCAAAAACAAAATCAAAAATTATATATTTTCTTGACGATAATTTCCTAAAGAAATTTTATGTAACGAGAACAGAGAAACGCTTATATTTTCGATATACATTTTTATTAATAAATATTTAAGACCGGAGACATATATATTATCATGACTTGAAAAAAACATAAGTATACTCCCTAAAAAAAAGAAGATATTCCGAGATATACAAAATTTATATACGTATAAGAAATTTCAAACACTTTTTGTGTAATAATAGCTTTATGAAACAATAAAAAAAATTGAGGAAGCAGCAGTTGGCCGCAAATCTCATGGCCTCTGAAGCCATAATGTTCGCAATCAAACCGTTCACCCACCGTAACTTGGGAACATCCGTACACCTCAAGCGAAGGTTTCGTGGAGAAGTGCTATATTATTATATTTAATTTATATCTTCATTTCCAGGGTACACTGTGTAATAAAAAAGGGCTACAAGCCTTTTTTCGTATAGAGATGTGCGTAAAGGAAACCTAGTATTAAGATATTCAGCTTGTCGCTATCCCGCATACGCATACGCATTTAAAAAGGAAATATGCTGTGCATAACCCTGAGTAAAGAGTAACATGTAAAATATTTATTATGGGACGCTGTAATAATAAAAAAAAATCAAATGTTTTACATTTTTTTGATTGCTTACGTAATAGACACTAAGCCGTGTATAGACTCCGAATGTGACATAATGCTGGTACCACACAGCCTCGCCAAAAATATGCCATGAATAGTTGTATTGTTCACGACATTAAGATTGTAAGTACGCGTAAGGAATTCTAATGCGAACATAAAGCATATCAGTCATGTTGCCTGTCTGTGGGTATATTTAGAGTGTACTATATAGCGATATGTTTTTAGTTTCATGCTGTATCTCGCTCATAGTAGGGTGAGCAGAGGGAACTTGTGAACTTAGTGTTAAGACACTGCCGTTCCCCACTTTCCGTCGGATTCTGGAGCCATTGCGTGTTGAAGTGGTGGAATCCATTGACTCGTTACCAGAGATTTATTGACGTTCGAATGTGCTAGTCTACACGTAATGTCTATAGGAATAGGAGCATCTTAACACAAATAAAATACATTTTCTGCTTAGTCTACTAAAAACAAATGTTATATTAAAAGGGTATGTTAAAAAAAAGAGAAAAATTTTAAGTAAAATATTTGGATTAACTTTAAGTTAAACAAAAAAACCAAGTTGTTCGCATTTAAACAGTTATATCTGTCAATTTAGTTTTTATTCGATTTTATTCGAGTTAAATATATTAAATGAGTTTTGATGGAGTGCTCTTTAAGTATTTGTCAATAACAGTGCAAACGTTTGAGGTTAAAATACTTAACATGAAATAATATACTCGTATATCTAATTGATATGTTCTAGAACAATTTATAGACTTTTTAATTTAAAAAAAAATTACACACATGTAGTTATTTTTTTCTAAAAATATAATATTTTCCATTTTGAGATTGTCATTCCGAGAAATGAGTTATTTTAATTTCACTGCTCTGGTTACAAGAAAAATTGACGAAAATTGAACGGAAACTCTAGAGCGGAGTGTTCCAGACTATCTGACAAACCCACGATATTTAGGA
This sequence comes from Heliconius aoede, assembly GCA_037355905.1. Classification (NCBI taxonomy): domain Eukaryota; kingdom Metazoa; phylum Arthropoda; class Insecta; order Lepidoptera; family Nymphalidae; genus Heliconius; species Heliconius aoede. The sequence continues at coordinate 210,928 of JBAIZZ010000228.1, forward strand.
TAATTTATAGTTACGAATTTCTTCAATTGGTTAGAGAGGCCACGTTTTTTGGATTCGATATTAAATAGGCTTAGTCCCAGATATATCGGTAAACTATTAGGTTTAGTTAGTTGTCTTATTTAAATTGCAAGCAACGCCAGGATATAAGCATGAATTCAAAACCAAAGTAAAATTCCCATCTATCTATGAAGTAAATTCTCAAGTGATTGAAGTATAGTTTATAGCACGATTCATGTCATTCACCTTACAAGTGTTAATGTGAATGGAGTAATAGGTACGGCTCAGGGATCTTTGGAAATCCCGTCCTTGTATCGTATTTATTAATTATACTGCACAGCACAGCACAGTACTTGCATGGTGACTTTGATATGTTAGCTGGTGGTGGGGGTTCTTATCTAGGATAAATGTGATGGAAAAGGGCATTCACTTTCACCAGTCGCCACCAGCACAGCACCACCAGTACATCGTAGAGAATGAAATTGGGATGAAAGTGGGTAAGAACCTAATAACCTAATATAGGTTATGATGCCAAATAAAAATACAAACGTTTTTTATTTTACTATTAAAAAAGCGAGATTGAAAAATCATAATTTTAGGTGTTTCTTTGTTATTTCTTATTTATATATTTTTTATCGTATTCCATACTTTTAACCAAATGTAACGGTGCACATTGTGTAATAAGACCGTGCGAACTAATTTATATATTTGCATGTTTTTTTTTTCAAATATTATTTAAATATAAAAAATTATTTGTTATATAAAGTGTTATAATACAAGCGCGACGTTTGTGGGGTCAATTCCCACTTGGGGAAAGAAATATTTGGTTCTGGTAACAAAAATAAGCGTGGCGTTAAAGCGAGCCTGCCACTCGAATAATTTTTCGACTCGGTAATTTTTCGAAAAATTGTTGGTTCATAGGGAAAGATTTGTTTAAACACCACATGTCTATCCTTTGACTCCTTCCTGCTTATGTGAGATATAGCGCGAAACAAAAAATAATACGACCATTAAATAGAGAGAGTAGAAAGAGAACTAATTAAATCTATAGCTATCAATCACTATATTATGCCACGATGGAATTACATTAATACAGGTAATATAGGCTATGTACCAATATAATTTACATAAATCATAAAAGGGAATCGAACTAGCGAATACCTAAAAACTACCTACTGGGCAGACAGGGCAATCATATCAACAAAACGCTGAGGCACTTAGAGACCGCAATTAGAGAAATCAAAAAGAATTTTTCACGCTCAAAAACTTACCGGAACTGTTTGAAAATTTTCATCGCTTATTATTCGTATTAAACATATAGCTTACTAACAAAGGTATTAAAGTGTACGCGGGTTCCCACGATACGTTATGTGAGACGTACATTCAAATGAAAAATAACTTGTAAAATCTCACATTTGGATTTTAATGTTCGCCGCTACTTTATGTTGAATATTATGTATTAAAATTACGTATACTAATTACGTTATTTTCAAATCGCAAAATCGCTCTCAAGATGGATCTTATAGTTGAGTTCCTTTGCTTATTTTGCTGTTGAGAAAAAAAAATAAATTTTATTTTAGAATAGAATGCTCATAGGTTCCTATTCCCACTATGGGGTTTATTTATAATTAATTTAATTTTCTCCTACTGGTGAGACAACAAAGCGGACCGTTGAGTTCCGCCTCTCAACACACAATATCTTGAAAATTCGGTAACAGATGGAGCAGAGTGTCTTAACAGGTTAAGACACTCCGTTATATGCGGAATACAAAATGAAGCTAATATAAAGAATATCATATTTCACACTCGTTAATTTTAAACTTAAATTAACATAAAATACAACTTTTACCGCACTAACTAGCCAAGTTCTTATGAAAGCTATATATAAAGTACATTTAAAAAAAAGTTCTCGACTTGTCTTACCAATAAGAAAACCCAAGGTCGTTTAAAAATATTTTTAATTAACATAATTATTATGTCCAACTGGGCTGGTTTGATTGACTACAGTTAGCAAGTGAAATAAATATATATAATATACGTAATAATATATGAATATCATTAATATCCATATATTATTATGTATATTATATATTTATATAATAAATATAAATATATGGCTATTCCCACAGATAATAATGAAGCCTGTTCACAATTACTCTATAAAGTATAGTACGTGTCTATATAATAATATAAATTAACAACTGTTTGTATAATCAATCTTTTCCCTCTATAATGTAATATTAATAATGTACAACTTGTTCACAGGTGAGGGGACTTGCCGTCAATCAAGCGGAGTGGAGGCACCTACAAGTGAGTGTTGAAATCTATAATACCTTTAAATATATTTAGACTAGCCACCCGGTCGCGACTTCGCTCGCTTAAACTACTTAATGTATTACTTAATACACTGAACTACGTTCGTGTTTTAATATACAATATATGTTTTGCAAAGCACTTGACATGTAGAGGTTTTAGGTCCGTTTAAGTCTTATAATCAAAACAAGAAAATAAAAATAATTTATTCCCCTAATTGGGAATCAAACTCGCAACCGTCGCATTTATAATCAGTTGCTACGCCCTTGCGCTACGAAGGCTATAAAGGCCTTAAAGTGTACTAAAGTTCATAAAATATTCAATACAAACAACACCATGTATCTACGATCGTCTTTCATTACAATATTTTTGTACGTATGTTTTGTTCTTTTACGTTTAATAAAAAATATTAAATTCGTGGGCTAGCGTTTTACTGGAAACGCAATGATTGTGGGTTTGATTTATATCCGAGGAAATAACGATAAAACGGCGTTAAATTCCGCCTCTCAACTAGCAATATGGCGAAAAGTGAAGAATAGAGTGTCTTAACACTATATTTTCTTATTTTACTGCCTTATGTGATAAAGCGTGAAGCTAGCTAAAATATTATCATCAAATTCTCTTTTTTTATATCTCAGTAAAAGTGATAACCAAATAATTACACGCTCGTTGTTAAAATAATAACAGTATAAACGATACAGTAAAAGAATAGTAGTTCTACTTCTACTTCTACTAGTTCTTTAATTACATCCAAATTGGTACTAAACAAAAACTTAAGCTGTGTAAACAATCATATGACTATTCTTGGGAAATCCATATTAAATGAAACCGGTCAAGCGTGAGTCGAATTTATTTACAGAGGTTTCCGTACACATTTCTTAATTTTGGGTCAAAAAGAGTTATTAAAAATTGACAAACTTAAGTTTGCTGTTATATATATATATATAAGCCTAAACGAAGCCTGATTGCAGTTTTTTTTAAGTGTCACATGATTTTAAGAAAAGTGTTGTTACAGACGGAGAACAAAGTGATTGAAGACTGAAAAAGATTTTTCACTTTTGACACTTTTGACATTTTAATATAAAAAAATCACTATGTAGAATATAAAAAAAAATATTTAACAGTTTTCTATCAATTTTCCCACAGTTTTTATGGAATTCCTTAATTTATAATTTTAATTTATATCATATCATTTGTTATTATGGAGTTATAGCTTGTATGATTCATTAACCGACCTAAGCTGAAGGTGCTATTATTACATAAAAAGTAGATCTATATGAGATCTATAAACACGTTACACGTGCTTTTTATTAGTCGTTCCACTAGTTGTTGTTAGTTGACCTTATTATACAAGACGGGTTGTACGGGAATTGGGTACATTAGTTATATATGTATGTATCTTATGGGCTTGTGAATCAATTCACTTTTTTTTCTACTTATTTTAAGGTTAAAACTTATTTTTAGCTGTAAGCAAACAGTATTAGGCATTTTCCCGTATAACAGAAAAAAGCAGAGAGAACCTAGAGTTGAGACACTCCGTTACTAATTTTTTGCCTAATTTTGGAGGATTTGAACTTGTTGCCTGTTTTTTTCTACCATGGCGGAGAAATGAATATTGGATGCAGAAATAATTTCACTAATATTAATAAAATTATTTATCCTCTTCTTCTAAAGTGTTAAAAACTGCCTAACAAACTTTAGTGTCGGTCTAACGGTTTAAAACGCCATGAATTGATGAATGGAATGCGGTATACATAGTGATTTAATATTATAATGTCTTTGTAAACACATGCCATAAAAATAGGAGTTATCTCTCTATATTTTTCATTCTCAGCATTTTGCATATACACACGTAGATTTAAGACACTAATTATCAAGCACCACCTAATTTTCGAGACACTGTATAACGGAACTCAACGCCGCAATACATATAAAAAATGGATGTGTATAATATGTTAAATATCATTTATAAAAACGAATAAAAATTTATAACTTTTAATGTTTCAAGTAAAAATGTCAAGAATACAGTTTGGCCGGCCACGTATTTCACACTTTTTTGTTAGCGACAGTTGTTCTGTGACGCTCTTATTTTTGTACACCTTAAAAACTAATCATTTTTTGTCATGAAAATTTTAAATAGCTTAAAAATTATTTTCATTTTAAAAATTAACGGCAATTACTTTTGTAGTAGTTTTTTTATTTATAATTTTTTGTATCATTTAAACCCCCGTTTTATTATTAGGCAGTCAGATGTCAGAGATCAGGTGTTTGCCTGGACGAATAAATTATTTTAAATAAAACTTAATGTCAATGGTAATTGATTCTCGAGTCTGGATGAGCCCTTGGCTTTGAAAAAAAAGTATCGAGGGTACTGCAAGGAGGTCACGTAAATGTTGACAGTGGATGAATGACGTACGCTTGGTGCTCCTTTCTATCTGACTACGCTAGGTAGGCTAGGGATAAAAAGCGAAATTAAAATGAACTTAAGATTAAGACGAATAAAATACATCCGAAGTCATCTATAACGGTGTCATTATAATCATTTTATAATTATATCGTAAGTTCATATACACAATTAATTACCGGACCTCACGACCGAATGCCCAAAAAAGCCAACAGCCAAAATACATAAAATATTATAACTATCATATTAAAATCATTAAACAATAGCAATTAAAAGGTTAAAAAATTTAAAATTAACCTGTTTCTCTATAAAAAGTGGTATCTCTATAATCCTGTATTTTAATTATGGTTTTTACATTACTTTATTATTATAGAGCTACTTTTCGAGGGACTTACTCCTTATAGGATCTACGTAAAAGTATTAAGAATAAGTATAGATCGTCGCGACAGTTTTTTATATATTTAAATATGAAAAAAAAAAACAGTTACATGTATTTTTATAAATATTTAAATGTATATGGCATAGACTACCTGTGAAGAAAACAAGTTAGTAATTATATTTTATTGTATTGATATAAAGGAAATAACGACGATGTACAAGGATCGTAATTGATTTATTTTTATAGAAAAATATTTTTTTTGCGCACCGTCAATAGTACTTCCTAGTAGTTCCTTTAGATATGTTACGGGATTTCTAGACGATTACAGTATTATTCACATTTTTTTTAGATCTGTTTGCCTTATCCCGTAATATTGAATGATAGATTAGATGATATAAAAATAAATAAATTATGTGAGTAACGTTAGTAGTATTTTTTTCTCCACTTTTAAATTAATCTTGAATGGACCATTCATTAAAAATAGGAAACAAAGGTGAGCAGAAAGTACAAAGCGGAGTGAAAAATCACTTGGTTCTACTTTCCCATGATTATACATGGTGTTAAAACATATAAATACAAAAACAAACCAATAACAACAACTGTAGACGTCTGTATTTTCCGTCCGTCCGTCCGTCAGCTAACAAAGGTATCGGCCGAAACATCTGAATGGATCAAACATTAATATATTCACTATATATACGATACAGTGGGAACAAAAGAATTCGGATTTTAAGCCATGTAATATATATATGTGAATATGTTTATTCTCGTAGTTCATAGATTACTACAATTAGATATATCATCGTCTCCTTCTAACTTCTATTTTTATTAAATAGCAATTGTATATACTTGTATATTATAACAATACTGGTGGAAGTCCGCAACTTCGTGTTGGTTAGCTATACGATGTAAGAACCGGTAATAAAAGAAACACTAGCTTAGTGTACCACTATGACTCCCCAAGAAACCTTATTACATGTCATATCTCAGCGTCCTCTGTGTAGTTTCATGGACAAGGCAAAACGCGGTCTTGAGTTCCGCCACTCAAGACTAAGCTAGACTCCTCCTGCCAACCCTGGTACACAGCGTGAAGCTAATAAAAAAAAATACAAATGTAGCCTTTCCAACATATTTTATTCTTAGACAGACATTCACGTAGCGTTTCAGACGTGCTGCTATGCCCGCGATTTTGACGTGATCAAATTCGTAACCTTATTTGTTATTTTAGTTTTATTATTAAGTACTCTAGTGAAATCGTCTCTATACATTTCTTTTGAAATTTTTTTTTAAAAATCAACTATAACTACAAACGTGTTTTAAAATGAAATAGTTGCTTATTATTTTTATTTAAAATATATGGTGTTTTTGGTACATTTGTAATATAAAAATATAATATGGTACTTAAAATTTTATTCAACTAACAATAATAAATAAAATATAATTTGATTTTAAATAAATATCGTTTTGACGATGGAAAAAAGAAGTGTCTGAATGGGCCCCCCCATTCTCTTCCCCCCCCCAACTTTGACAGAGAGTGTCTTAATACTTGCTTTTAGGCTTCTTCTGGCTACCCTGCCATGTGCGGGGAGCGTGTAGGTAAGAAAAATATACAATTTCTATTGTCAAGTAAAGCCACGTTATAAATTCATTCAGTTACAATTTAAAGAATAATAAAAATATCTGCGGCTTTAATGCACCTGAACGGTTTCATTTTAGTAGTAAAAGGAAAACTTTTAGAACACGCTAAGCTTCTTTGAATGGTTAACAAGAAACCGAATAAAAAACCTTAATCGACAAAGTAATGTTTGAAATGAAGAAAAAAAACTACTGCAATTTTTTTTTTAAAAACGTATTGCCTTTTTTCATAAAAGTTTTTAAGGTATCTTCATATCGTTCAAGTGAATCTCGGGGTAATCTTTAACGTCTCATTTGCCTAGACTTTTTTGTTGATTCTTAATAGTATTTTCATTTTCATCCCATTATCGGGTCATTTCCCTTTACCCTGTTATCCTTTTAAAATATATTTATAAAAAAATATATTTTTCTAATGAACATAATAACAAATTTATATCGTTTATATCTATAACATCTTTTTCTCAGTATCCGATTAGCATTACTGCCATTATTTTTATCGTGTACTCGCGTGCTCTGTTACATTTTAGACCATGTCTGGTATGCCAATCGTTAAATTTTCCACAGTAAAATCTTTTATACTGTGGTATTTTTGATGGAGTTATTTAAAAAAATTGGGCTCATTTTGTTCCAATGTATTCAGTTAAAGATGCCGTCGTGGCGCAGTGGACAACGGTATAGTGTAAACGCGATGATTGTGGGCTCCATCCTCACATGAGTGATTTTGTGTAGGTAATTTTCATTTCAATGAGAAAATAAGTGTATGGTTTTATTCTATTAGGTGGCATCATAATAAATTTAAACGATATTTCTAAATCGGTCAAATCAAATATTCAACGCTTAACGACCTTGGAAGACCGATACCATAGATACAAGGTGGACAAATTTTACTACCAACATGGACTCTGGGAATAAGGCCTCCATTTGTCATACAGTACAATGGCCATTGAAATACACCATGAATATGCATACATTGTGAATGCCTTAATAGTTGCTGGTTTATTTAAGACATTATGTATAAATATATATGTTTTATATATTGTATTTGCTTCTGTCTGTTTACTTAGAATATAAATTGCTTGCCCTAGTTCCGTCTTAATGCCGCTGTATAGTCTGAAAGAATAAGCGACTAAAGGAAGTTTTAAAATTGTTTTATAAACAAATAAATCTCTTCATTGTTCCTTTTTAATACTGGCTGCTTTGAGGAAGGAGGTTTTATATTCATATCTTTTTGCTGAACTAAGTGATAAATAATTACAGAGTGGAGCCATAGCTCTTAGTAAGATAGTTTTTTTTTCTTTGGCTAAGTTCTACGTATTTTAGAATACAAATATTTGAACTCCACGTATCTCTCCATATTTCTCTCTTTCAATTCAAAACCTATTCTTCAGCGTTTGCTCGGAATAAATTATAATGATTAGAAAGTAACGAAGTGAGTTATTATTCCCACGCCTCGTCGTTGACGGTAAGGCGTGAACACTGGATCTAATTACACTGACAAATAACCTAAACGCTACACTCTACTACTGAATGCTTGTAGTACAAGAGACAAGTTATACGATAGTGAAAATAGATACATTCTTATAGTCTTTTTTCTGTAGGCAGAGAAAACTTAGTGTCAAGATACTACGTCCTCCGCTTTTAGTGCAGCTCAATGGCGAACTTTGAATGTATGTCATGATGAAATATATTTTCTTATTCTAATATTAGAATATTATTGTTATTGAAAAAGTATATGCTTTTTCAATAAGAATAATTAATAAATGTTGTTCACTAAATATTTCTACATATATAAAACATTTGTAGATAGTAATGATTATATAAAATGTGTGTGCATATCCGATACTTATAATGAAAATATATAATATTAAAAAAATATAATATAAGAAGTTTTATTAACATACAAAGCTAGCTCACGCCTCCTAGCCTATATTACAAAGCGTCACCCATTCATAATTATGTAGGCAAAGTTACTAACAAAAGGTTTCCTATTTCATTGTTTCGGACTTTTTATCTAAAAAGCACATTTAAGCGCTAATTGTTGAATACTTTTAGTTTAATTTAGCTATTTATGTTTTATGTTCATACATTATTTTATACTTTATGCGGGTGGGTACACGAATAGTAAGTAGCCAGGGAAAAATCTCTATTTTCTCCGCTCTCCACTCAGATTTAAGATATTGGAAATAATTCTAAAGCTATTGCTATTTAGTTATTTCATAATACTGAGCACGGATAAGTAAGTAAAAATAATAAATTCTCCACGTGCAACAAGCTACCAGTTACAAACCGATAGACTTATTCTATGGTGTGATTCACAGTTATACATCATGGTGTACCACGATTAGAATGTAGGAGGTACGTACTATGAAAATTGGTTAATTCTCAATAGCAATAAGATTCATGACTCATTCAGAATCTATTGTTATATTAAGTACTAGCTTTTAAGAGCTACTTCGCCTGCATTTAAATAGCTGAATGTATGATACAAGTCTTTTTAAGTGTCTGGCGTCTCTAGAATGAACTAGAATGTTCACGCTACTCTGCACGCAATGCTTAGAGAATTTGCTGAAAACTAGCAATAGAAGTATCTTGATGGAAGAGGAGGTTCCAGGTCTAGATTCGGGAGCTTCCATTGCCTACATTGCTACGTGCGGCATACAGCGTTTTCTCAGCCTACTCTGCTTGTTGTGTACTCAGATGGAAATTCTCGATATACAATATATAAAATATATTAAATAAGATATATAAAATATATTAGGGTATATTATAAAATATATTAGATCATATAAAATATATAAACACTTAGGCCATTGCGTAACTATTATGTATATATATATATAGGATTACATCTCATGTCCTGTCCGGCGCTTTTGGTCTTCACACCATACATTTAACTTTTAATAATATTTGAAAGCTCTGTAAAATTAAATCGCTGTAAAATTACTAGATGGATATACTTTTTCACATTTGAACGAATATTTAAAAGATTAACCTAATAAATAAGCATCGCCATCTGCCTAACCAACCCTCATATTGACTTATGTGGGATTTCCACAATGTTTCCTATTCATAATATTGCGATATCGATTTATGTTAAAATTCTAACCCCAACCCCACGTGGGAGTGTTCGCAGAGGGCTCTTGTATAAGTACTGTTAATTGAATGGGTTCAATTCTAGAGTTACAAATCGAAACAAATGTACTATGCAAATCTAAGACTCTATTGGGTGCAGTTAGCTGATTTTGAGAAAACTTAATAGTTGTGAACTTAAATTTCGATAGGATTGATAAAGGAGTAATTAATATTATATTTATTAGCTTTCTGCTGTAGCCAGCACTTAACAGAGTAGTCAAAAGGAACCGAAAAGTACATAAGGTTCCCAAAGTAGTGTTCATCCTATGAAGTTCGTTCCCATGAAGAAATTTCCTTTCAAATTTTTCCATTTCTGGAGGCATTACGTGTTGTGATTCTTAAAATTAAAAGTATAATAAATAACTATTACGAGCAGTCAGATGTATCTGAGCTGCGTATATAAATTTATTACATAAAAAAAATACTTATAATATTTTTGATTTTGTTTTTAAATATATCGTTGGCAAACTAACTTTAGAGTTTAGATATAATTAGCATTTGTTAGTTAATGTAAATTTATGTTTGGTTGTCGTGTTTTGTACGCGGAAAGGTCAATAACTCGATCGGCGGTGTAACCTTTGGAATATCTGTTTAATTACAAGGTAAATACAATCACTGCTGTCTTGTTTGTATAATTTTTCTTAATTTTTCAAGTATATTAATGATAAAATCAAAGAAACATCAAGTCAACTTCATTCCTAATATAACAGTATTTGCAGAGGAGCATAGTGTTAAGACAATCCATACAAGACATTGTGTGTTGAGTAGTGGAACTCGACGCCAGTGAGAGAGAGGAAATGCAAATGTTTTTATAAGTTCTAATACTTACTTTAACTTATTGCTTGACTTACTTAAACTTTATTCTGTTCAGTTGTAACTCATAATAAATATCAATTTACAACTGACATACTTGCATAGAAAGAAAAGCAATTAAAAAAATTTTTTTTTAACGATAACACAAAATGAAATTGTGATAAGTTATCAGTGCCGAAAAATATAAGTACCTAGAGAAGTTACGTGGATATTTGTAAAAAAAACTGCCGGTAAGTTTTAAATAATTTGTTTTTTAAAAAAAATAGTATAATGGAAATGACACATGACACAAAGTATCCGAGGAAACTTTGACTGCAGGCATAGCGGGTTACATCGAAACGATTAACGTGATGTCAAGCCTATAGTATCGAAAAATATATTATCCAATACAAAAAAAATTCTTCATTCGAACAAGTAGTAACGGAGTGTCTTAACCCTAGACACTCTCCGCCTACCTTGCGTGAAGATACTAGGCAGAGACTGATAGGAATGCTCTGTATTCTCTGTTTCCTATTACGAAATAGTCATTATTTAAACAATGGTAAGTTCCTTTGTAACATTGTATTGCAATAAGTACATAAGTATAGTGCGCGTTACGTCACGCGACACGCGCCGCTGCGTCTGAGATGAATCTTTATTGTGACAGACAGTCCTTTAGTTTAGCTAATAAATGATTTTTAGTTTTATTTTAAGGAAATTGTACGTATAGGAAAGTGGAAATTTATGGAGTTAATCTATGGGATATCTCTTCATACAACTCATAGTCTTTATTTAGTTATTGAAATTAATGTAAAAAATTTTTTTTGTGCATCATTCATGCATAATTTTTTTGTGTATCCATCAAATAGCAAGGAAGCCAGAGATAACTTGGGAACCTTGTGGTAACATTTTACGTTCCAGAGCAAGGAAATGAAGTTGTAAAATTGTGGAACATAATATTTACCTACTTATTTATATACTAAGTATAGAAATTTTGTAAATGTTGTTTATACAGTAGGAGTGAAATGCTCGACGTTTTCGGCATTAGTTATTATTACCCGTAGACAAAATAATCAATTATTTTAAATTTCTAGAGAACTATATAATATATAATAATTGTTAACACACTCTGATTTTACAAAAGCCCCCGTTGGAAAAAAATCTTCCTCCGAATGGAATCGAACCCACAACCTAACTAGAGCCCATAATCATCTGAAAAACCACAACCGACATTTACAGTCCGCTGCGCCAAAGTGACCTCCATTTAATCTTGATAAGAAATACTTCTATTCTCTGTTGTTCTACAGTAAACGCTCTATGTTAACCAAATTTCGCAAACCTGTCACGCTTGTCAAGTAGAGCGACGTGGTTTCCGTCGATTGTATTGTAAATTGTAAGGAAAGTAAAATTACTTGTAACGCAAGATATTTACTACACCATACTAATATATGCATGAGTCTTCGTTTACCTATCCACGTACATAAGCAAAAGTTTTTAAAATATAAGCTTAGAATTAAATAGTTTGGTTTTCATTTAGTTTTTAAAGGAATATTTTAGAATAGATGTGTCTATACAAACTAGAATCTCTGTCCGTCATCCACTTTTTACTCGTATTTGACACTGTATTATGTGGTGCAACTTAACGCCATACTTGGTCTTCCATATCGTGGGATTCGATCCAACAACAATCACTTTTATATCGAAAATCTATACCACTTCGCCACAACGGCCTAAATATTATAATATTTAATTGTCATTTAAATATGAAGCCGTATCGAAAGATTTATGTCGTATTTACTGCTTTAATTAATTTCAATCGTTATTTTGTTTTGAATGACTGCAGATAAATTGCTATTTGAATATAAGTAGTTGTATTTGTGGCAGTTGTAGAAAAAAACATGAAAATGAAAAGGGGCTTTCATTATTAAATAAACGATCAACTGCGAGTTGGACTTGCAATTTCAGGATGGAATATCAACGGAAGGCTAAACTTATAAAAGTTCACAAGCTTAGTTTTTATTTTTCGAAAGTTTTCCTTTATTTGTACTGCAAGTTCCTCCCACTTCCTGTCAAATTTCAAAACTCTCATTGAAATACCCTTTCATACAAGGTGACGTGCCGTACAGATAGTACTAATTCAGGAAAAAATATGGAAATTATAAAATTGTAATAAAATCCTAAAAAAATAGCCTTAAAACGAGAGCGAAATTTGGTATTAAAGCCAATTGAGGTATCAGATGAAAGGGCTCTAGTTAAGCTAAGCTTGAATTTCGGAAAAAGCTCAAGACTTTCAATTTTTGTACGGAACACTCGATGGGTGAGACCGCGATTGTCCAATTTTTATTATTTGAAAGCTAGTGCTTCCCATGTAGTCCTCATTTCAATTTGGTCCATTTCTGACAATGGCATACCTGAGAAAATTACAAAAGTCTAAAATTTTAATTAAGTATGTGCGCGACAAATGAACGAATAACTTAATGTTCCGTGAATAGTTTTCAATTATACTTTTTTATTCGAAGGATGTTTTGAAGGGTATTTTGGTGAAAGTTCGTTTAGGTTCTGATGATGGTGCCCGATTGAAATTAAACAAGTCGGTTTCATTTTGAAAATTCTCACTTCATGGTAATATTCAGAACTGTAGGTTCACGTATAGGCTATCTATAATGCAGTAGAACTATATATAAATGCGCGTATCTTTTGATTGCAATGACTTAGATGCTTGATTTTTATTTTAACAATAAAATAATTAATACTAAAATGTTTCATATTAATTATTTTATTGCTATAATACTCCGTTCCGCGTTATCTGTCCAATTTTCAAAATAAATGGTGACGAATGCAACAAAATTGATACATTTTCCTTATTGAGTATCGAATTTATAACCTACATAGTTAAATAATAGAATCAAAGTAGCCTCAATTAAAATTTTACATCTTTCACAGTTTTACCTTAACTTCAATATTATTTTACTAACTTAAATACTAATAACACTATCAAAGACATTTGCGTTATCAGCTCATTGGAATACATTACAGGCTCTTTACATGTCTTACCTTCAACTAATAGTATTAATTGGCAGGTTATATAAGCAAATTTTTGACTAAAAACACCTCGTCTTACGCCTGCCTGGTTAACGTGGTCTGTTGCGACATTAACTTCCAAAGACTTATGGCGATAAAGTTCAGAATAAATTGCCTTTGAGCTAAATGTATAAGTAATGTTTCTGTAAAAGCGTAGGTAAAGAGTTTCCTAAAAGTTTTTCTTAGTTTCTATGTCGATCACACGTAACAGGGAAGGCAGGGGGAACCTTGTGTTAAAACAAGCTGCTTCAAAAATTTTGTCCAAATTTCGAGCCATTTTTTACTTTTTTTAAATATTATAAATACAAATTGAAAACTTATTTAACCTACAATCCTTATCTTTTATAGTACTAAATATTATAGCTTATTTAGTGGTATGCAGAAATCAAGTCACGATTGTAAGATAACACTCCAATGATAGTTATTTGCATTATCGACATAATAATTTGTATATAATAATATTACAGGTAACTACAAATTATATGACTTTCTCTTATATCAAGCAGTGTAGGGCAAAGAAAATTTAGTGTTAAGACCTCCGTACCCTCTTGCTTGACCCTCATCCTCATCATCGAGGATCGATTCATGCTACCTGCGGTATAGTGCGTGAAATTAAAGAAATACCAGAGCGAAAATCAAATCCGCAACCATTATTTACGATCCAGCACTCAACAATTGCGCTACGATAGCTCTTGTCTAATTAAAATTGTAAAACGAAAACCGATATAATATGTACGACTACTTGGTACGCGAAGTAAAACACGAATTAATTAATAAGCGGATAATTAATTATTTATGATTTAACGACTAACACTATATCGATAGAGTTACTTATGCCTTATTCGGTTATGTCATACTAATTTTAAAGCCGTGACTTCGTCTGCGTCAGAATTGAGTTTTAGAGAAAAAATATATTAAATGCAAATTTACTATCCATTTTTTTATAAAAAAGGCATCATTTATTCCAAAGAATTCATATCATCTTGTAGGACGGAAACAAAATCAAAATTTGGGGATCTTTTGATTTTTCAAAATTCTGATAGATTAAAAAAAAAACAATAGAAATAGAAAAAAAATATTGACCATTAAATAATTAAATAATGAAGATTTTTTTAATTAAGCTTTTTCTTAAATCAATATATTGCAGAAGTATATAAAAATGAAATTAACACGCCTAAATAACATAAAGAATGTTCATAATAATCGAATTTTATTACGTTCCCATTATAATTAAGTCTAGTCTTCTCCAAATAGGTTCTGCCATTAATACGTAGCGATCATACAGACACACACTCTTTTAAAATTAATGACATCAATAATATTAATTCATATTTGATAACAAAACATTATAAATATATTCATCGAGAGTTGTCTGTACGTTCATGAATTTGTCGTAAGCGCGTTAAATTATCGCTCCACTCATTTTATGAGACTGGTTTGGACGCGAAGATTGTTAGTTATTAGATACACTTGTAATATTTTACACCCACGGTTATATTCGAAATTATTATGATGTATACAGACAGATTAGTATTAATTGCACAGTTTCTATGTATTTAAGCTTAAAATTATATTATTTATTAATAGTACGTTAAATTTTATTATGTAAATTCTATTATATGTGTATGTAAAACTGTAAAGTTTTGGTGAAGCGTTGAGATTCGCTTTCCAAAATGCTTTGAAAACGGACGAGAAGACGGAACAGAGTGTTTTAACATTAGATAGATAAAACTGGATAGATTAAATGTATAACGAAAGCATAAAAAAAAATTATAAATTAAAAAAAAATTAAAATCTTTGAAATTCATTTCTTTTTAGGGTTCCGTACTTTCAAAGGTAAAAAGAAAGCCTTATAAGATTACCGAACCTGTATCCATTCAACATGACATACCAGTGATTTATACTCAACTCACCCGTTCAAAACACTATATTCTGAACTTGAGAGAACTCTGAACTGAGCTTTTCTATATTGTTGGTATTATTTTTAATAGAATAAAATATCGTGGGACCATCGAAAATCGCACACAAATTCGCCGGTGGAAATCCAATATGTATATAAAATTTCGTACGCCGTTATCGTACCGTTACTGAACAACTACAATGAGTAGTCAAAACTACTGAATGTAGAAAGTTCAAATTTGGCATGTAGCTTTCTTTGTGTGCGTGCTTACAACACAATTTTCATATTAATTTGGGGAAATGAAAACTATTTAAATGTAATCGTTTCCTCGAAAGCTCATTACTATAGCTTACGCTTACGGTCATAGGCTGTCCGTACTGCGACATATTTTATTTTTGACATATCGATTATTCTTTATTTTTTATATCGATGTATTTCAGTTAAAATTAATTAAGTATATCGATAATTCTATATTCTCGCTCTCTTTAAAATAAAGTTGTATATTAAACAATACGTTGTAGATATATACAATTAGCAATAACTTCCGACTTCACCTTCAGGTCAAATGAAAATAACTAAGATATGTCTGTGGTGTAAATCCAATTCAAGAACGAGTTTAAGTCAATCCAATAGTTTCTGAGATTAGTGCGTTCAACCAATCAAACCCTTGAGCTCTATACCATTAATATAGAGTATACATGTATGAGGATATCACATTTGTAAGTACTCGAAATTAATCGTACTATATGCGAGGAGTTAAAACGCAGGTTTTGGTTTTAATAAACTCAAGCTTTGCATAATATGTTCATTTCTTTCCACTTAAAGTAGGTTATTTTAATATAAATGAAGAAACTTATCTTAAGCGTTTACCAGAAAATACATGGACCATTCCCTGTAAGTGTACAAATAAATTAATTGTAATTAAACGGTCTTAAAGTTATATCGCGAAGTTTACGGGTTCGAATACTCTGAAATTTACATATAGAAAACTTAGTATTGGATTTTATTGACATTTTTTTTTTAAATATATTATTTTTATATCATTTTTTTGTATTGATAATACCTACTGTATTTGTTTTATCTAAATTGCTTTCTAGGAAAATTAAATATATAATAATATTAAACGGGTAATGATTTAGATTTAGATTTTGCGTGTTCAGAAAATTTTATGTACACTTTAAAATTCCATTATCAAATTTTTCATACTATATAACTCAAAAGTAGCCGATGTGTCACTTCGTATAAATTCAACATAATGATTTAATATCGGCATTCTTAAAATCGGATTAAAAGGTTCTTGTGCCGTAAACACGAATAATAAGACGATTTAAAATCGATTAATCGATCGTTAGGCTTGCGAACGATTCGATTAGTGTGCACTAAAATTCAGCGAGTAATTTTTACTAGCTATTGATTTATGTTTGTAAGTGATTCGTTATTTATTTCATGTTTTATATTTTTATGAAAAATATATTTAATTCTGTAATACTTGGCAACTTCACTTTGGATAATAAGGAACGTTAAAAATTTGGAATATATATATATATATATATATATATAAATGTATTAAGACATTTGTTTTAAAAATTATTACTGCAATCTTATCGGCTATTTACTTTTTTAAAATGTTGTGCATTTATAATGTAAATGATGTATAAATTTTGCTAAATTTGTAACTGTATTATACAATTTGTAAATAAAAAATTGATTCTTTAGGGAATTTTATGGCCAATTACTGTCTGTTTTGGGCAAAATATAATCTGCTTTGAAAGCAAACCCGTAAACTTTGTTAAAAACAAAGTTAATTGTATGAATGAATGAATGCCGCCTGATCGTTTTTGTGTGTTAATAAGCAAACTTTAACGCCGCGCTTTACCAGAGCGGAAAAATGGAAAAAAAAATACTTCCGATGAGGTTTGAACCCACAAATATTGTATTTACAAGTTAAAATTAGGCACTTGTTCTTTATTTCAAATGCAATTGTGTCTGGAAGCAAAGTGAAGCATGTTATTTATTTCTTACATACCTAAAGTCATCGTGCGGGGTAGGTTATAAAATATTGATAGATTATTCAAAAGGACAAATAATTTAGAAATGTACTAAATAAAATCGTATTTCCATACATTTAACCTTCGGTGCTATAAAGCAACAATGTATTATTCAAAATATACCATATATTTCAATTCTAGAAATTCAATTTTAAAATGTACTTACTATACCTGAAATATTGGTAGAGATAATTATCTCTACTAATACCATATATAAGTGATCGTATCATCTGTATACAACATTTAAGTTTTTTACTTTGTTGCATTAATCTAATCACCATACTGATCTACACTAATATTATAAAACTGGACTAAAAACTACCTTCACGTCCTTACAATGTATCATACGCTACATTTAATTATTGTGAAATACATCTATTTATAGATAATAACTGGAAATTTTTACTTGTATCCCTATGAAAATTGAAATCAGATCCAACTTTTAACTTAAAATAAAACCTATTTACATAAAAATTTCTTCTATAATCTATAACTTTTTTATTCTCATATTTCTCCTTTGAGATAATTATGAAGTAAAAAGAATATAGAATGGAAATTTTTTTCATTAGTTTTTTTTTAATTTAATAAGTAGATTTATAAGTAAGCACTCTAGAAAGGCTTTATACATTTGTAGCCGTCGCATGTAAAGTTAAGGCCATCGTGGATTATATATTCTATGTCTGAATGTAAAGCGACGGTTGCGAATTCGTTTCCAACGCGGGGGAGCAAATTATTTTCATTTCCTCGCCCTGATAAGATAAAGCGCGGCGTTGATTTCAATCACGCAGTGACCTGGGGGATGGATTATTACGATAGAGGGAACCTTTGTACGTTCCCCCCCTGCTATATGAAGTTAACAACGTGAAGTTAAAAAAAAATGCCTAAAATATCGATTTTTAACATTAATCGTATCAAAATATCGAATTCTTGTGGAAATTATTGTGTGGTAAAATAGAATAAAGTAGAGTACATAACTATATTATACCTAGCTTTTCTAGACCGCCGCAATGCGCTTTTTCCTAGTCTAAATACGAGTGACAAAGTTGCAGCCTTATCACGCACCGCGGTGGTTTATTATTCCCCATACTGTAATTTGGACTAGATTTTTTCAATCGCACTCTAAAATTATTAAAATAAACTTTATAGTAAAATATTATGAAATTGTTTGGTATATAATTACTTTTTATTTTTTGTTTTTATACATATTTTATTATATTCGTGGCGCGACCGACCATTGAATGACTTATACAGGTTGTTGATTCGATTCTCAATCGGGGTTAACGAATAATTCATTCATATATATTTCATTAGTTAGTTAAGTGTTTGTGACGTCAAATGTGGGACACTAGACTAGACGGGATGTGGGATAATAGGTTGTGGGTTCGATTCCCACTCACACGAGGAAATGAAATATTCAAAAAGGGGTCATAAATTGACTCATTCAAGATTATATTACACAAAAGTGTTGAATCTCAGAACTTAACGTCGCTCATTGTGTTAGTGGAGCGGTTATATGAAAATAATTTACTCCCCCGAGTCGGTATCTAACTCACTACTATCATCATCCATCCTGCTTACTGTCAGAGGCGGTCACTACGCCACGATGACTTCGAAATATTAAAATTATCTTAATTAGGTATTAAATCTACAATCTACGAATAAATCTTAACTATGCCTAGCTATGGCTCCTTTTTACCACAATTTTGAAAGACATTTTAAATCTTTATCGTTCCAACTCAATAATTCGTAACATGGCGGGTAGAATTAAGCAAGCGTTACGTCGTTAACCTACTTTGAGGACCATTGTTTAAAGGGGATTTTATTGTTTTACATATACGTTTGTGTATATGGTAAAATATTTATACCTTCAGATATTCCCATATTTTATTATAAAAAAATACCTTATAATCTAATGATTCTTTTTTAATTATTTAAAGACCTTTGTTCAGATAATTTGTAAATTTTTTCCCTTAGATCACAACGAACATTGAATTCAATATTTTTTCCTACATTACTAGGAAACGTTTTGTCTAAATATAATTTATAGGGTAACCAGAAGTTTGGTTGCCTTCAAAAATTATATTTCTATTTATAACTTCTCGTATAATCGTGAAGATCCTTATATAATGTTTGGAAATATAAATAAAATATCATATCGTTAGTGAAATTATTTGTTAAACTGTATATAAAGCTACCTAAATATATATAATCATTCCTATCTTCAAAGGCTCTTACAAAAAAAAGTTCCAAGAAACCATTAAGCTTACGTACAATAGTGCTTCGTGCTTTTCAGTAGCAATTGAACTGAAAAATCGATATTCGTATATAATAAGGGTATATACATACAATGTATCAAAATGTCGATATATAAAATTGTATTGAAAGCTGAAGTCCGATCAATCATTGTGGGGTACATAATTAATACTTCGTTGGTCAAATCACCCTCAGTAATTTGTCCGTGAATAGTCTTATCAGTCTATCATGAAAATGGGGTAGGAAATAATCAATATTTTGCTACCCCACCCCACGCATGCGTGGTTCTGATGGTGGTGGTGATACCATGGCGTTGTGGTGCAATCCCAAATACCACTCTGGTGCGAAGGTCCGAGGTGGTACGACGCGATGAATGCCTTGGGGACAAAGTGAGTATTGACTTGTAATATTTATATTATTTATGTACATTAATAATTTAACATGGGAGTTCAGGTTTAAGCTATTTTAGGTACTTGAAAGTTAACTTATTACTAATAATAATATTTAGTACTTAGATATCTGATAAATCTTGTTACCATATATGGATATGATCTAACAACTGACATTAATTCCGCAGAATCCAGCAACCTCCGGCGATGGGTAAGGCAACCAGACTTTGAGCACACGCTTTTTTTTCGACACTGTGAATAATTAAAGTAAATACTTAGTTTAAGTAACGTCGATGTATATATACATAACATTTCTATATACACAAGTTGAATAAACACGCTTTTGTACACAATACGATATTTGTTTAATGCCTCACCTCCATATTACGTTAAGCGTTCGTTCTGTTGACGATTGCACCCTTCTTATAAATACATATTTTTATTTTTTTAATACAATGACTGGATTATTTTCTTTTTGGTGGAATTCATGAAAACAAGTTTAAAAAAATTTTAAGTAAAAATCTAAACATGTACAATAGATACCATATTTTGATTTATTAAAAAAAAAAGGTTTTTAAAAAAATAAAAAATATGGAAAAAGGAAATGTATTTTTTACATTTCACCATTACAATGTAAATAATACAAAACAATATTATATTATATAATCACATTATGAATTAATATTACTTACGTTTCAAGCTAATTTTTTTCCACAACTCTTTTTTCTACAAATATAATTGAACAAATTCATAGAACTCGTTGATAACTCACTGTACAAACAAGGGTTGCTAATGTATTATAGTTCAATTAATTACGCCCTGCCCGTGTTTCTTTTTATTTCCCACGCGATTTCAAACGAATGCATTTTAATTAATTGATGAATAAAGTAAGAATTTTTTCCATAATTATTCTACAATAATAGTATCTTGCTGTATTTGCTGTATACATTGCTGTATTTGAAGCTGTCCTGTTTTTTAAGGTTTTTGTTTACGCGGTTCAACGTAAGGTCTAAGATATTATGTTCACTTCACATTGAAGTTCCGTTACGATTATTGAATTCGGAAGGATTTTCGATGTTAGTGTCGTTAAAAAAACGATCGAATCAAATTGATTTGGGGTTTTTTTTAACGTTATTCAGTATTATACAGAGTACTACGTTACATGTTTAATTATATTAAATATGTATATTCTATAAACTTAATTTATAAAAAACTTAATGTATAAAAAAGTAAAGATAGTTTTTATACCATATAAGCTATAAAATTTTAATACAGGTAAATATGAATTATTACCCCGTTACGGATGAAACGTGAAACTAACTTAAGTTAAGTTTAAGTTAATAATTATTTCAGTGAAACGGCACCTTAACTACAGCAAACATGCGAACATGTATTTTCTTTTGTAACGTAACTCCCTAATATTTTTCTTCTACTTTGATATCGTCATTTATTTATACAGAGTATCTGATTTCATAATGAACGGTGTATAGAACGTACTATTATTATAAAAGAACAAGTAAAGTCAATAAAACGTGAGTGCGAGAGATTCTAGCTTTTTAAAATCGAATCACCAACTCCGTGAATTAAATTACCGCTGGCACCACGACGGTATTGGGTTCATTCCAACTCTGAGAAAATAATTATTTTATTTTTTCTGCTCTGGTATATTATTTGGTGGCGTCTAGACTGTCGACCGTGTGCTCGATTCGAACTCAATAGTGATTAAATTATTTTCATGTCCTTGCTTTGGTAACTCAAAATGCCATAAGGAACGGAGTATCCTGACACTTGGTTCTCTCTATATAGAGAGATATAGAACAAAGAATTAGTTTTTTGTGGATATTATTAAATTAACAATTTTCTAACGAACCCACAACGACTGTATTGAGACAAAGACGTCTGAACTGCATCACATCTTACTATGTTTTCTGTTTTCAATTTTTTTTATTCTATGTAACTCCGTAGAATAATTTAGTTTCAAGCCTAGACCTTGTATGACTAAGAGAAAAGTTATTCAGAAACGAACTTTAAGTAAAATGCACTGTCTGTCAGTTTAAAATATTATAAAAATCTCAATTATGTCTAACTCTACATGAAAACTAAACCCAGTTTAACATACCCGCCAAGAACGACCAAACAACCAGTGTCAATGAAGCAAAAAACTCTACATCTATACTATATTTGAGAAACGTTGGTAAAAAAGAAAAATTAACAATATGCCAGACGCACTCTAATGAACGCGTCGACGGGTGGTGTGATATCACACTATCATATGAAACTTGAATTAGAATCTTTCGTAAATTAAATAGACAGACGTATATAAATATAATATAAATCTTACAGCGTGAAGCTGAAAAAAATATTGCTGTTAATCCAAAGTGGGCGACGCAACAAAATGGTGGTAGCTTAATGTAACTTAAATAAGGCATAAATATAAAACTTAAATATATATATATATCTATTAAATTGAGCTTAAAGTCTAAGTGCCAATTTAGTAGATACTATTAATATATACTATAATTGAAATTTATTATCATGTTTCAAAAACATGAGATATCTAATTACCTAAAACACCTTTAATGTCTTATTTATTACTTAGTGCGCGTACGTATGTCCCTTCCTTTGTTCCTTGTAACTGTTAAACTAGTGAACCTAATTTAATAATTAATACGTCATTGGAAGTATCTTTATGACGCTAGTTACTGGATATATTTATTAATTTTATGCTGTCGGTCATTTTGTTTTGTTTGTAATATACTGGTTTTTCCTAACCTTCTTTTTGCTTAAAAATATGATAAATATTTATTGAGCTTTCGCTAGATGGTCGCTCTGAAATTTATATGAAGTAAAGAGCTAATTGCTAATTTGTGAAAAAATTATGAAGATAAAAATAACATCAAATGGTTGTTTTTACAACTTCTCTAGCAATTCCTAATATAAAGTTAAGGAAATCATAAAAAATAAAATTTTGAAAAATTAAAAAAAAAATTGTATTATCAATACATACAGAGCTACGTGTTATTGTCACAGTTAAGTAGGCACGTTCTATACCGTTAAATTAGAATCACTTATTTATGAATTATCAACGTGATATTAATAATGGCCAGTCAAAAAAAAAATACGACGGGTGTGGGTTCAATTCTCACTCGAGGAAACGAAATATTTAATATTTTAACTTAAATATTTAATATTTTAACTTAAAATATAAAATATATATTTATAATAATATGAAATCGTATTCCACTAAAATACTCAGCTGACAAATTCATTTTATAACATGTCGTTAAGCTTATTCAATTCAGAGAGACGTAAATAAGACTACTGTTTATGTGTTAATATTATGATACAATTAATTAAGCCGTAGTAATTAACTAGTTACTACAGTTATTTTTACTCGTGATAAAGCCTACATATATAATATCTTTAAAAATCTTTAAAAAAACAGATTGAAAGACAAAACATACAACTTAAGTTGTAATGAAAAAATAATAGGTAAATACTCTAAGTCACTTGTACTATGTTGTTGTTATGCATATAAAGAAATTTAAAAAAAAAATAAAAATACAGACATAATTATAAGAAAAAAATGTGAACAAAATATTTTTTTTATTCCCGTTGATCTCTAAGAGAATGTTATAATTAGTGACACGGAGCGATAATATCTCTCTCGATTTACAAATTCGCCGTCAGATCATAAATCATCTGTCCGTGACATAGATTATAAACAATGTTACATAAATTTTTACTGTGCAATTAATTATTGTTTTTTTTAGAGGTTATTGTAATAATTAAACAGTTTCGTTGATGTAGGTCATGGTATTGTAGAAGAAAGCTGTATTTGTGAAAAAAATAAAATGGATTTTAACTAATATTCAAGTGGCTGCAAAATGTATATGGGAGTTCGTATATTTTTTGTTTCCATTATTTCTATAGTAATTAATTTACCAAGTCCTCTATATGGTATATTTATATATTTAAATTAAGTAAATATTTTATGATTTTTCTACAAAACAAAAAATAACAAACTATGTATATTCAATTCGAAAACAGTTACGTCATACAAAAGACATCAACGAGCGCATATTATTCCGACAGGCGCGTTTAATTGAAAGCTAAATAAAGCATGTAGATTTTCGAGGATTGTAAAATCTTTTATATTTTACAATTTTATTTACTTTTTATTTTTTATTTACTCTTTATATTTTACAACAACAATACAAAATCACGGATTACAACCTATTTTAGATGTAAGTATTCTTTTAACTGAAATTTGTACCTCTGGCAACTATTTAAAGTTATAAACATCTCAATTGCGCAACGACGACGTCAATTTTCGATTCCACTATAAATAAATCAATGTCGTCGTTTTACCTTTATAAAGAAGCTTGTAGAGCAACTAATTTAATACGTATATTTAATTATTATACTGACAAATCAAGAAAAGATTTATATTTATTTTCTTTTATAATTTATGATATAAATTTGAAGGACAACAAGCAAGAACATTTGTAGTCCTAGCGTCCACATAAATAAATAATAACTACATAAGTAAAAATTTTTCTTATATTTATATATATATATATATATATATATATAAAAGCAATATAAAAAAATGTAGTTAAGTCGCAATGATCGCGTGCCGGCATCGATTCAGCACGACTTTTGTAATCACGTTAATTACTTTAAATACGACAAAAAAAATAGCGAGCATGTGGTATTTCTAGTGGTTATGTTGACGGTAGCGTTGCCATAAAAAGTGAAATATGAAAATAAACGTCGAAATCTCCAAAATAAATTAACATAATTAGATTTTCTGATGCTATTGTTTCGACGAAACGCGAAAGTTCAAGAAATCAAATTACTCTGGAACAAATTTCATTAAGTATCGAATGTTTTCGCGTTTTGGATAATCGACGCCAGCACTTTCCATAAAACTCTGGGGTCTCAAATCGAGTGTTTTTTTTACATTAATTTATTTTAATATACCTTGTATGTTAATACTATTGAAAAGCTAAGGAAATATTTCTTTAAATTGTTTAAAGTTCCTTTAATTTTTTTAAGGATAAAATATTTAAACAAGCAATTTATTTTAACAATACGCAGATGATATCTTGTTCGATTTGATGAAACTTAAAACATGAAATAATTTTTAGTTTAATCGAGAGTTTTTTTTACTAACTGTACGCTGTATCTGGATGTAGAATGTAGGTTATATCCTAACAGAGCACGTTAACTGACGATACCTTAACGGATTATAGTAATTCAAAATTACACCCATTCAACTGGACTCGGTATTTAAATATAATTTACTTTAGACGTCTACTAAAAATCTTTTACAATAATTTAAATGTCAAAATTAATACTTTTTCTATATAATTATTGCTTATTTAGGAATCCTCGTATCGCTTTTATGATTTGGCATTAAATGGTAGTCTTTATTTATAAATGAATTAATATTAGTACGGCTGAAATAAGCAAATTCAACATTTAAACAGATTTTCTAATAAAACCATACAACTATATTAATTTAATTCACAGAGAACTCATAAATATGTGAATTAAACTTAAAATGTTTTTGATATATTTTTCATTTAAGTATTTCTAATTAATTAAAAATATTTAGTTAGTAAAATTTTTCTAATAAAAAAATTGTAATAAAAATATCATTTATATCTTATATTTAGACATATTATTTTATAAACATAATTTCAACATTAATTATTGTATTATAAACCTTGATTATATCAAATTAACATAACATTTCCCATTAGACGGAATAAGATCGTATTACCACACAGCCTTCACTAGTCAACATCGACAGAGGACTGTCAATTATCTGTTGTCAGCTAGCTTCTTATATGACATAAATAGTCTACCTATTTTTGTTTATGGTATGTGATAAATCATATTTTTAATTTCCACTTAAGGAACACAAAAAAAAACAGAGTAAAAACTATATATTACTTATTAAATATTTCTAATAAAGGCTAATTTAAATGTTTACGGCCTCTTTGAAATAATTTTCATTTCTTATATTATTTATAAAATAATATTTGTTCTTTGTTGACAGATTACTCCAAACTGGAGTCGTCTACGGGAGAATACTTGGCGATGTGTTCTTGACGTTGCATCTCAGTTCAATAAGGTAAGTTTGATTTAAAATTTTATGAATTCTTTCTTTCATACATTCACTGTTATTAAGTTTTTGATAAATTATTTTAATTTAATATTTTATAAAATGCTATTTATCCATTGAAAAAATTGGACTTAAAATTTCCTTATAGCTCGACAAGTAGGCATGGCTCAATTGGCTTTACAGCACTTTTGCTGTTTACAAGAGGTGCCAGTTCGAATCTCGCCTAAACAATAATATAGTAAATGCTATTTTTAAATATTTTTACGTGATTTTATTATTTATATTTTTGTAACTGTGACTATGAGTTATGTTGCTTGGTCTAGTTTTGTGTATTTTGTGGTCAGTATGGTTAGTATAACTTAGTATATAAATACATAATATGATATTTAAATTTAAAATATTTTAATTTTACATATTAAACATTTTAGTTATTACTGGACGGTATTAAGAAGGCGCAGGTTCGAATTTCGCTTGGGGTCATTTTTTATTCTGTTTTAAGATATTTTTCTTTCCCTAATGAAAGATAACACTTTAAAAACGATTACAATAATACTATCGAATAGAATATTTGTAACATAATTACAAAACAAATTACCAAGGAATTGTTTAAGCGGCATTAAATGTATGTAGAATGCAATTAGGAGAGTACAGGTACAATTTATCATTAATTGCCGCACTCGCGCGGTATCTGACGTATTGCGGTTCAGCATTACTTCTACAAAAAGCGAGTGGATTTTCGACTAATGTGTTGTCCATGGCATTATTAATTATTATATACCCATTAATATTTCTTTAGAGACCGTCGTGGCGCAGTGGCGTAACAACGCAAAGCGCGGCGTTGAGTTGCGTCACTCGACACGCTATTCTCTGACAGTTCGGCGGAAAGTGTGAAACATAGTGTTCTTGACAATAGATAGAATTTTAGCTGTATCGTGTGTTAGAAAAATGGTAGAGAATATAAAGATAAATTACTAAAATAATAATAATAAATTAAATGTGATTAAGACGTATTATTAGAAAAAAGAGCTTTTTTAATTATTAAAGACAAAAATTAGAAAAAAGACCTTTTTTAATTATTAAAAATTGTCTTCTCAAATATACCACGATGTCATCATTCTTTTTTCATTCATACCAATATAAACCCGACACTATAAAAACAACTATTATCTGTCAACAAATAACATTAAATTTTAAAATTTTAACGATTCAAACCGATTTGTATTAACATAAAAGGTTTTATCGATTATTTTAAATCTATACTAATATTATTAAACTCAAGAGGTGTTCGGTTGAACGCATTTATCTTAAGAACTAATTACGCTATATGTCGCACATGGCACAGTAGGTACGGTAGACGCTATAGCAGGTTCTCCTGAACTCTTCTGGACTCTGCTCTGAGACATTCCGTTCTCATTGAGGCACTTCCTTTTTCTACTTTCCTCAGAATTCTGGAGGCATTGTGTGTTGAGTGGTGTAACTAAACTTGGAATGAGAATTATTTCCGGCGCATAAAACGTATTATACTTACACTCACACACTCTTAGTTATTTATATATAGGGACGAAGTCGCAGATTAAAGATAGTATTAAAATAATCATAATTAAAACTAAATCCAGTCATTTTTGGGTACATCATAAACTTATTTAACTTTGGTTCATTATGCAAGAGACATAAATGCATTCATAACTTAAAATTTATTAGTAATTTTATTGTAATTCCATAAAATATGGTCGCCTTCAAAATAAATTGTTTTCTTAATTTAAATAAGCCTTAGTTATTTGTGTTAATAAAATATATTTTATTGTAGTGTATTATACGTTTATGAGAATGTTTATTTATATTGCATATAATATGATACATGACTTTGAACACATTCAACGCTAGTTTTATTGTCGTAAGCTAATTTTAGTTTTAGAATTTATTTTACACTTTGTTTGTTTTTAGTATAATTTATTAATATAAATTACTTTTAACCAACTTTTAAGAAATACCTAAAATTTACTAACTACCTACGAAAATTGGTTTGTGCGTGCACTATATAATCTTTCAAATTATTTAAATGTCAAGGATAATGAAGATAATATTACTGAATTACTGTGCGAATTGAAATTGGTATCGTTATTTCGTCCATTATTCATGTGTACACATAGCTAACTAGTAAATGGTAAAATAAAGCTTAAAGTCCATATTTATTTATTAGGTTTTTTGAATCTAATTTTTTTTTTCAGCTTAAGCTGATATAATTTTATTTCAAAAGAAAAACAAAAAACAATTTTAAAAAATTGAATCATAATGATAATGACCAAATCTGAAGTAAAAAAATAACAAAAATAATAATACACCGTTTTACTACAGCGAATATATTCAAATAACTCATTCCCTGGATGACAATCGAACCCATAACCGTCGCGTTTACATTCCGTTGATGTGTTCCACGACTATCTCCGAGTATATAAATATTTATTTATTAAATAAATATAATTAGACATAAAAATAATTAAAATTATATAAAAATGTTTTCTAAAAAATCCTCACAAATGTCTCTAGAAACAAAATCGATACACAGCCTACACGCGATCTGCATTGCTGTGTTTTTACATTAGTCGGTAATTTTATTGCAACAGTCACGTAATCTGAAGAATACCTATATCTAAAAAATCTTAAAGTAATTATGTATTTGAAAGTTTTGAATGTTAAAACACCTTGTTGAGCCCTCGTAGCGAAGTACCACACTGTCTGGCTGTAGACACAACGTGATATAAAGCGCGGCGTTGAGTTCCACCACTCAACACGCAATGGAAATTGAACGAGGGCGTGTCTAACACTAGGTGACTAGTCTGCTACATATATACTATAAAAATACCTTAACATTGCGATGTCCAAGAAACTAACTTGGTTTGGTGTGTAATGAATACTTAAAAAAAAGAAAAAGATTATTCTTACACAGCATGAGATAGTTCTAGAATCAAATTCAAGGATTAAGAAAAATATTTTAATTTTAAAATATAAATATGGATGACTAACATTATTTTATTTAGAAAAAAAAACATTATAAATAACATAATGTGTTTTCTTACAATGAATAATAAGGTGTGTTGTTTTTACTGTACAGTGAGGACGGTAAAGGTCAGAAAGTAATTTCATTAACTAGGGTTGGACTGGGGGGTAGGGTGAGGGTAACTAAAACATCTGCTTTTGGAACAACATTTTCATACAGATAATCGTTATTTGAAAAAAATAAAAGAATTCTAAACATGTCACATCATTAACTTATATTTTTTTTTATATTTATACATTTGAAAAATTCACTTTGGTATAAGGGCACTTAGGGTCTATATTTCCCTCTTGATGTCATGGTGGTCCCTTGTATTTCTATCGTAATAGGCCCCAATTTACTTGAAATTATCCTAAATCGGCTCTAGCATTAGAATGATGAAAACCTACTTATACCCAAATCTTACATATATACTAAAATTATTTCAACAGCGTCGCGATAAATCAATCCAGAATATATAAAATAGTATTATATAAATTGAAGGCAATGAGGAAAAGTTAATTTAGTTAGTTTACTTATTTAGTTTAGTTAATTTAATTACATTTAAATACTATAAAATGTAATTATAAATATTTTTTCAACGTCAATTACCGGTTCGTCTATATTTGTTGGCATGACGCAATCATTGTAAACGTTAACGCCATTAGCTATATAAAACAAATGACGAGAATAGATTGACCTAAAAAGGTATCAAATCAAAGATCAACTTAAGGGGTAGGATTGACCTACTTTTGGGGTCGCACCGTATAGGGTGTTAACCTATTGTGGGAAAAGGGGGGTTTTTTATGTATTTTTCATGATTCTGAACACGCAATTCTCACGTTAGCGGATTTACGTATACCGTGTGACTAATGATAGACATGCTTATGTTATAATAATTATTATTATAGAGTGGTTTCTAAAATTCTAAAATTATATGGACTATCATGGCGCGGCACCACGTATCTGACTGTAAAGGCGACGTTTGTGTATTCAATTTCCACTAGGCCCCTAGGGAGAATGAATTATTTAAATTTTTCACTCTAATAATAGGAAAGAGCACAGCTTTGTTTGGAAAACTGGGCGGATGTAGGCAATGGAGTGCCTTAATACTTGATATGCGACAGCATAAAAAATGTATATGGACTACGTCTTACACTTATTTAGATAATTTTATAAATTACTATTTCTCATGCTTAGATTGTGAAATTTGTAGTAAGAATTTTATAATTGTCATGAAGTCGTTGCAGCTATTTTAGGCACGTATGCAGGTTAGCTAAGATTTTTTGTAAATAATCATCAGTTTTAAGTCAAACTCTTATAGAAATAGTTTCACGCTGTATCCCGTATATATAACGGGGCGCCTTCTGAGCCACGTACTATCGTACGTATATAATTTTTTGAGAAAATTGCGAGTTAGGTAACGATTTCAACGCCACACTTTGTTTTGTTGTCAGACTGAGGAAATGAAAATAACTTTTTCCCCAACTGAGAATCGAACTCGACGACTGCTTGCCGCTACCCCACGACTGCGTCATTGTATTACTTTCCTATTACATTTATAATAGAGCTTTCTCAAACAATAAAAAAAGAAGCTAAATATGCTAGAAACTTGTTAAATAATTACTAACAATTCAAACTTTATCACATTATCAAATTGGCAAGAATAATGAAATAAATTAAATTTCTCATGGCATAAGAACATGGAATAACCATGTGTTAGGTGTACGGTAATGAGAGTCATTAAGTTTGTCGTTGTTATCGTTTGATAGCGCACACGCGATGGGAGGAGCTTTTAATAATTGTTTTATGATTTAAGCTCATTCATGACGCCAGCTTTTTTTAGCGTAACGCTGTATAGCGAGGAGGGTAGGCAGAGGGAACCTAGTGTTAGGAATCTCCGTTCCTCATTTGGACAAACACAGGCATTGTATGTGCTTGTGGAATGGAACTGCTTTGCTTTGTTACCACAGCGTAGCAAAAAAATATTGAATAATTTCTTCTTCCAAGCGGGAATCGAACCCATAAAGTTGAGTGTCAAAATTAAGTGCCATGATTAAGTAGAGTTAGTGATTAGCCAGCTTAAACAAAATTCTGTACTGTACTTAATAAGATCACAGATTGAAGTAAAACTGTGTGATTAAATTATTTCTTTTCCAAATTGCCATTTGCCTTGATATGACACGGATAACAAAAAAATGCCATAGTAACTATTACACAAAAGATAGATTTTAAAAATAAATATTCAACGCGATTAAATAATAATTAAAGATCTAGAAATTTGATTTTGAGGACAAAAATTAATTTTGTCCTAGATAAAACTACAGATATATTTACTTTATCTTTATAAGTTAGGCAAGAGCCTAATATGGATCTGACTTAAGCTTAATTTGCAGCCCTGTAGAGATAATTGATAGAGCTGTTAGCATAATAATTTATAGTTACAGTAACACGTTGAATACATATGTTTATAATTTGTATAAAGTTTTGGATATGGCTTAAGGAATTTACTGTTAATTTAATAACTATAAAATAATACGTATATATTATAGTTGTATTGAAATTTATTTTTTAACCCAATTTTAAAAAAAACACAAAGTAAAATAATATAATTACGATAGCGGTACGGCGTCTACTGTAAAAGCGGCAGTTGCAAGTTCGATTTTCAGATTGGACAACTAATTATTTTGAACTCCTCGGTCTGGTCAGGAAGTTAATGGGAAAAGCTCCCATCTATCCATGCTGTATGCAGGATATAGCGTGAAACTAAAAGAGAAGAAATATGCTGGTGTTTTATTTTCTCAATCTCCGTAATTTCACTCACGTCAGTAATATATAAAATATTTCTACTAACCTAATATGTTATTTTATAATTATTGTTTATTTTTCTGTCGTAAATAAGAAAAATTTATTTCATAATGTATTACAAAAATAACACTGAAAGAAAAACCTTACTGAAAACTACCGTTTTGAGTGACACATACATATTAATGTCATCCGGTTGAAACACGTTGCTATGGCAACGAAGCCAACAACACAACGTGTAAACCATTACACGAAAATGGATTTTATGAGTTTCAAATATAGTTTAGTTTATAAAATTCTTTTATGGGCTTGCTGTAAAGGAATTTACAAAATAATTTACCTACATATACGGAAAATATCAGCCCATTAGGATAATATGTTAACTTTTTTTTATATTTTAACAATAGTTTGGGTTTTTACAGTTTTTAATTTAGGTCATCATTATTGTATTGTACAAGAAATCTTAGCAATTTTGTTAATATTAATGTTATATTAATGTTATATTTGTTTGAATATAATTTATTAAAAGATTTCGTTAATTAAACGCGGTTAATGAAATTTTATCTTGTATTGACTATTTTGCCATTGTCTTTCAGTTTAATATCTTTTTTTATTGGACTATTGATTATGCTGAGTCTTGGCACTGGGAGAATTCACAGGAGTTATATAATTACCCGTGAGTTTCCTGATGCCTCAGCTCAGTATAGTAGAAACCATCGAAAGAAAAACTTCAATGTAAACGAAAACAGAAGAATATCGAGAAACAGAAGTACAAAATCAGAAAAGAAGATATACTCGTACAAGCTGAAGAAATAACTATAATTTATTTTAACCTATAAGTTTAATATTTATTATAATGTTCTCCAACAAAACAGAAGCATTCCTCTGAAAATAGTGGATTAATTATTTTTGTTGTGTCCAGTCTTGGCGCAGAGGCACAAGTGTGTGATTGTAAACACGACAAGTTGTGGGTTTGATTTCCACTCGATGAAATGAAAAAAAAATGTATCTTGAATTTGAGAAATTAACATATTTTTTATAATAAAAAGCATTTATTAAATGTAAGTAAACGTATAGTTTATGTTTTATATATAATTGTAGAATTTATACACTCCATAATGAGATCGTTTCTTATAATTAATGTTAGATATTACCTTATAAGTACAATAATTAAAAGTGACGGCGTTTAAACAATGCGTATTGTGCTGCTGGCTCGGAGGCCGTCGTGTCACCTTTGCCGTATTTAATTACGTTTGTCTACGGACGGGATACACACGGCTAAGAAATTTTAGTTCAATATATATATAAATTTTTGAGTTTCTGTACTTGACCCCCAACTTTGGACGGCCGTGCCTCTCTGGTATGTTTTCCTGTATTTTTTTTTTGATGAAGTTTGGTTTTTTGTAAAGTTTGAAGTGAAATTTGATCGGTCTATTAGTAAAGTTCACTAAATAATTGCGTTATCGAGGGCTAGCGAGGTCCCTTCATCAATTTCTCTCTAAATATATTTTTATAATTAAATAGTATTTTAAAGGATAGAAGAGTAGAGTAGAGTACATTTTCAGTTATTATTTTTACTATTTTGATTTGTCCTTCTAATATCGTGGTCCAATTTTTACCAAAACCAATTTTAAAAACTATATGCATAGTGGCAGAACATTTTGACGCATTATTTATTTATTTAAAATTAAATCAGCTTTACGCTGTATCCCGCGTACAAAAGGATAGGCAGAGGGAACCTAGTTTTAAGACATTCCGTTCCCCATTTCCTCCAAATTTTTCCCCATTTCCTCGACGCTTGAACTCTACACCAGAGCGAACCCACGACCAGTCGCGTTTACAGTTATACTTTGTGCCTCTGCGCCTCTATTTTAGGTAATCTACTTGATTGACACATATTAAAAGATTCCTAAACGATTGCTTGTTTGTCAGATCTGGGGCAATTTTAATTGCGCGAATGCTGTTTAAATGTGTATTGCAAGATATTTTAGAAAATACCACCTTCGGTATATTATGTAAGAAAAGTATATAAGTACATACTTTTTTTCACCATTCTTTAAATATCTGCTTATTTAAATTATGAACAATAAATATACTAATATACTACCGACCGTCTCGCGGCTTCGCTCGCTTGAACTGCTGAATGAATATTAATTGACTAATCTGCATTACTTTTGTTTTCTAATAGTAATGTAAAGTTTCATCCAATTCAATAAAACAGTTATTTTTGACAATTTTGTCGAAAAACATTTTTTAAATTAGTACAACTTTTTTTATTTATAATTTGAATAAAATCAAGCAAACTAAACTAAATGTAAAGGAAAGCTTGCCAAAATACAATAGAGAAAACTGCATTTAAATTAGTTAAGCCATTTCTGAGATTAGCGTTAACAAACGCTCAGACAAACAAACAGACAAATATTTTTAAAAATAATTATTTTAGATTCTACGTTATGTTATTAAATGTCACCAATAACATTTTTTTTTATACATCTTCCATGTACAGACACCGATCCGATAGGATTTTACTATAAGTATAGAATCTATACTTATAGTAAAATCCTATCGGATCCCAGTGGTTCTCAACCTTTTTTCACCTGCGGCACATTTTTAACTATTCTGAAAACTGGCGGCACATAAAGAGACAATTTTTAATACATAAACATGACTTTATCATAATTTGGGATTGATAAAAGCGTTTGCAAATTAAATAAAAATATTATGCTGGTTCAATATATAAATATTTACGTTGAATTTTTTTTTTTGTATATGTGTTATATATATTTTAAATTTTTCGCGGCACATTTTTAAAATCTCGCGGCACACAAAAGTGCCGCGGCACATGGGTTGAGAACCACTGGTATAGATAGATATAGATAAATTTAAACCAGTAGTAACCGCTGCGATCGTGAGTATGAATCATCAGTATGGATGAAAGGTTCCTGTCTTCTTATAAGCGCATAATTTTCAATGGTTGTAATCTTTGGTGTCAGGTGTTGAGCGGATAGTGAGAACACATATTGCTTAAAATAAATCTTTTGACTTTTTTCAAAGAAAAAAGCACAATAAGAGAAAATAATGACGTTTAAATGCTTTTTTTTATGTTTCGAAATGTTTTTTATTTTCTTTTATTATTTTCTTTGCCTCGTTACCAGAGCGAGGAATTGAAAATATTAAATATTTAATATTCTAAGGAATCAAATCCACAACGATACAAACTATCCCGTATGCAGTCGCTCACCTGTACCCCTGCACTACGACTGGCCTCACTATGGCCTAAATCAGTTTTTTTTAATATTTATTTATAAAAAACGCTACCAGCTTATGTTTTAAAATTATATGATTTAAGAAGACAGTTATCTGAAGTAGTCGTATTGTTACTACAACAATCGACCTTTAATCCATATGTAATGAGTTTCAATCATTAAATAACCGTTAAGTAATAAATTTTACGCTTTCTTTACAGATTTCGTGAGAATTTGTATATATTGACACTTGTTATATTTATTTTGGGGTCTTTTTAAAATATATTCAAATCTTTTCGTTCGTCAGCTAATACTTATTTAGAGATACTCATACATATATTAACTGTCAAACGAAATCCTAAAGTTAATTCAATTTAAAATTATATATATATATAAATGTTATTTATATTATAAGTATAGAAAAAGGACAAAAATAAGTTATAGAAATTAGTGACATGTGTTATTTTATGTCTTTCTTTGTCTATTTCGTATGTCGTGGATAGACAAAGAGAATCTAATTGTGTGATGAATGTCGGAACTCACCGCTGCGTTTCTCTCTACCAGACTGATGAAATAAAAATAATTACTAAATGGTTTTGTACACCAAAACAATAGCCAAGAAAATAATAAATAATTGTAAACATAAAAAATATTATTAACAAATATAAGAAGTAAAGAATGCTGTTATCTAAATGAAAGTTGTATTATGATAACGCTATATTATTTAATTTATTTTTTACGCTAGCCTATTGTAGTTTTATTATATACGTATACAATGGTTAGTGTGTGAAAGATTTAAATGATAGAATACGCGTATCTGGGACTGTCGGTCTAGTAGTTATTCGTTCTGGCCACTGTCACTTAAAATATAATGTCTTTTTTCTCCTAAAAATATATCTATATATATATATATACATGTATTTTAGCTCACGATAAAACACTTGAATGAAACTATGGCGTTTGTGTTCGATTCTCACTCGAAGGAATACTTACTTGCAATTATTTCCTCCCTCTAGTAGCTCAAGGCGTAATTGAATTCCGCAACGGTTTAATGGTGTTGGACGTTGTCAATTAAAATATATTTAGTATATAAGAAAAAATATATTGTTTACTTTGTACTAAAATTAAAGATACATCCTTATATGTATATATATGATGTTCCTGATATGTATCCTGCATGCACCCCGGTAGGTTGGGCAGAGGAAACATGGGAACCTAGTGTCACGGTCGTAATCGATGTCACGGTACGATTCTATTTCTAACTTTTCGCTGATTTTTAGCGATCTTGTGCCAAAAGATACACGATATATACATAAACTTCTAAAAAGAAGTTTATAATTAAACGTGATTGCATCAAAGATATAAAATTTTATAGAAATATTAAGATTTCACATAGTTTGATTGCTCCATACAAATCAACATTAATTTTAGCTGTTTCATATAATCGAACGTTCTCAGAATAACATAATTGCTCTAAAATATCGGCTCGTGCCACAAAATGTATAATTTCTTTAACGCCGATTTGGTTCTAAGAAATTTACTAAGAGATTGAGGGTATAGGCTAGGAGACGGTTGGTAATATTAAGCGTAGTTGTATTAAGCTTAGTTGTAAATAAATTCGGAGAAAGACATATTATGGGCCTATGATACTTTTATAAAAATAAGTTCATTAATTTATTACGTTAAAGTTAAAAGTTTTTTAAATTTTTATTCAAATTACATAAAAATACTGATATTGAGAGTTAAATAAATAAAAATAACTCTTAAGATATCAATATAAAATTGGGAGTTTAAATAAAAAAATCTTAATTATTATTTTCTAATAATTATAATGAAATATTTTTTAACTAAATTAAAATATTTTAAATACCGTACGTAATAAGCCATTGTTCCTTCTTCATCATATACGGATAATTATAAAACATTTTTCAGCAAGAACCTAGATACCATTAAGATATTCTGTTTCTTTGTTTCCACCCAATTGACTTTGAGTATCCAGTGGTGAATTCAAGGCCGCGTGCTACTTTGATCACAGTGACAAAATGAAAATAATTAATTCTCTCCAATGGGAAACGAAAACAACCGTTGCAACAATTTCTTTATCTCTACAATGTAAGCATATATATCAATTCCACTAGAGCATTAAAAAAGCAGTTCTTCAAACAATCCATGGCATCCCTTGGCCTATTAATGTTAAAAAACGTTAACTAAACTAAATAGGTATTTTTTTATCTTTTTAGTTATCCTTAAGGCCGGATGCAGCAGTAGAGAGCTCGTGATTAAAACTGTGTAACCTTTGTTTACAAACTGCATATTTAATTTGTATGTGATACACGTTCCTTTGGAACTGAGATTTATAGTTATTAATATTTTAAATAATTTTTATTTTGCAGAGAATTTTCCTAAATATTTTTTTTTATCAGTTTAGTATAGTATAGTTAGTATATGGAAGATATTTCCATTTTTGTGTAAAAATTAAATGTATATTTCCATTTCTTCGGTGTCGAAGCAAAGCGTGGCGTTGAGTTCCGCTACTCTACACTCAATGCCTCCAGAATTCAGCGGAATGTGGAGATCAAATTGTCTTAACACTAGGTTCTATCTGGCTACCCTGCTGTGTGCAAGATACAGTGTGAAGTGAAGCCGATATATTAAAAACGTTTTCCCGCTTGTATAGCTTATATAATATCTTACAAAATACATGTAGAATATAGATATAATAACTAAGAGCCACTTAGAAATATTCATTTCATCATTATGAAAATACTCTTACTCTATGTCTTCGCGCGTGACAACACCTCCTGAGGCTACGAAACTAAGTCCTGGAACGTTTCTTAAGAAACACCTGTAATCGTTTACTTCTAACATAATATACTGTTATTTTAAACAAGCTAAATATTATGATTTCGCTTGAGGCTTTTAAAAATGTAATATTTATTACTTGAAGGCAGGAAGTTCAAAGTCAAAGTCCATTCATGAAAGGATTCAAAAGTCGAGAGAATTGTAATAATATTTTGGTTTGGCTCGTTATACCAAAATATAAAGTTATATTTTTCCTTATGAATCAGTATCAATATGCAAAAAATATACATTAGCTGAATAGTTTGTTTTGTTGAACGCGCTAATCTCAGGAACTATCGGCGCGAGTTGGAAAAGATTGGAAGGTCATAGACTATATATTGTTAGCGAACTCATTGAAAAGAGGGTAGATGTAGGAGAAAAAGTTTATAAAAGCAGTGGAATTGTGTGCATCGGAGGCAGTTGCTTGTGGGCAACGCGCTTTATTAGGAAGAAAATTATACATATCACTTATTACAATTACGTGGAATCTCTATCCGAATAATTAAGAAACATATAGACGATAGTTTTTTTTTATTATTTCTCCTCAACCCTCCAGAGTTCGGCGGAGAGCGAGGAACGGAGGGTCTTGGCAATAGGTTCTTATTGGCTCTCATTGGCTTTAAAAGATCTATTTAGCAAGTTCGTTAATCTTTTTGTCTGTGTATCACATGTAATTCTCCACGTCCTTGCGTGTCGAGTCGGCGTTCTTGCCTATAATTAGGCGTTCGCAAGGGCTACCGATAATTCGCTTGTTACGAATAGAGCTGAGCTACGAGAAACATATGCAATAAATATTTATATGAATCGTGATTTAAACATATTTGATTCACGCGTAATAAATCGCTAATTGATTTGTTTATATTATGAATCAAATATATATATATATTTATTTTTTGAAAATTTAACGTTTTTATATCGATACAATTTAAACGGTTTCTTGTAGTTTCCTGTTAGCGGTCGTGGAAATATGATTCATAACGAACAACTTTTTAACTAGTACGTAGTAATTAAAAGTAAAGTTTTTTCATACTATGATGTGAAAATAAGAAATATCTAATAAAACAAAAAAGACTTGTAACATGCACACTGTGATTTCCGCAAGTTCAAAAAAAAATAAATATATTAGACTTAGATTCTACAGAACGGAGTGTCTTGACACTAGGTTTCCTTTGCCTAGAGAGCATTCTAATTTTGACTATTGCTATTTAATTTCATATTTAATTTAATGTTGGATTGTCCATTCATTGAGGAAACGGCTATATTAATTCATGTCAATGTTTCGATGTATTATTACTGCATTCTGAGTTACGTTGGTGACGTAGAGCGTGTCATGTGTCATACCACGGTAGCAAAGCCACAGTTACAAACTGTACATACAAGGTTATCTAATTCAAAGTACTAGCTACTATGAAGTATGATGAAGCCTTGGGGCCTTACGTGTATCACTTTGCATGAACTACCTCATATTATATGTGTTACCAAAATATGTTTTTGTTACTTTCATGTCGCCGGTCTGTCTGTCTCCAGAATTCAGTGGATACATTCTTACAGCAACGGCAGTACCTTAATGGGAGTCATAACACTAGGTTCCCAGATTCCCCCGCTTCTTCACTATACAGCGTAAAGCTAAAAATTATAAATAAATATATAAGTAAGTAACATGTGTAAGTTAGTTGCAATATAACAAAGTCGACGCGCAGGATGCAGTTATTAGTGTTGTGTTGGAACATTTATCTCGTTAAATGTAGTAAATTAGAAAACTGCATATTTCTTCTGCAAAGTGGTATTTTCTGTTAAAGTAGTTTTACAAAATTGAGATCCATTCAATGTAACACTTTTACGCGTATAATAGGTGGCAATTTAAAATTTTGTATTTGAAACTAAGAGCCGCACTCAGAGATAGTGATTATCCGTTTAAGCTTTATTAAAAATCGGTAGTTACAGAGACATTATAATTTTACCTTATCGTGTACCGAGTAATTCTTTTTACAAAGTGTGCAATTCCATACAATGTATTCCAGCCTTTGCGGTTTTAATGTTGTTGAAATTTAATTTTTTTGTAATTTTTTGAATATCTTTCATATGACTGGTGAATTAAGGAGCACCTTAATTTATTTATATAGGTTTGATTAAAATTCTTTCGTTACTAAGTAACTGAGTATAGACCAAATTAGTGGACATACAAAGTTGAAGTTTGGTATTTTGCATATAAAGGTTAGAAAGTGTAGGGAAACGTTAAGAAATAAGAAAAAATGGATTTTATATATTAAAGTCCACACAAACGAAGTTCTGGGAGATATCAACGCCGCACAATGAAGAAATGAAAATAATTTCATTCCCCAAGTGAGGATAGAACCCACAACCGTCGCGTTTACAGTCGCACCCTTGTGCCACTCAGAGATTATGTCCGATATGAAATTTGTAATTATCTACAGGGAGATTGCACGTACTCGCAAAAAAAAAACAAAACGCCAGTAGGTATTTAATAATATTATATTTACATACTTATATTCTATCACTCTAACAAAAGTTCGTTCAAATTACATTAAAACGGGCGCGCCCCAAATGTCAAGGGGTGGTAGCTAAAGGGTGGTTTAATGGTATAAAGTCACGAATCTTTCGACTTACAGCGGCGCCGTTGTAAACGTGTTATAGATTTATTATTTTACTTTTTATCGTTTGCTGTTATGAAAAATATTTTTATGGTTTTATGGGGAATTTAATTTGTTAATTAAACTGACATTCTGTATACAAAGGTATATTATTCATTTATTTAAATGTTGTTTGTTTACAGTGTAATATATTTAAATTTACAATAATATATTTCGTAAGCAGAGGTCGTTCCGTCCTTTATATTTTCTTCTTTGAGGCAATGTGTTGAGAAAGAAAAAATTGCATTTAATAAATATTTAATTTCCCCAAGTCGAAATAGAATCTACAACCGCGTAACGCGTAACAGTCCCACGTTTATACCTCTGCGCCACAACCTCTTAACAATTGCTTTAAATTACTTCACTTGCATTGAATTTTGCATTGAAGTTTTCAACCACCCCTCCCCCGTGCCAGGCACGAGCCTATTATATAAGGGGGGTTATTAGTATGTGGGGTTGGGGCAGAGCTTTGTTTGCCGTCGTTGCCATAGCACTGATTGTGGGGCGATCGCGATATGGAAACACCAAGTCACGTTAGTTTCCCTTCCGTTTTATTCTTTTTGTTATATTAGTTTTACTTCTATGTTGAGATGTTGTATATTTTTTAATACGGCGTTGAGTTCTGCCACTCAACACACGATGCCCCCAGAACTCGTTTAATAAGTATTAGGTACAAAGTTTTCCTCTACCCATCTTATTACAGCGTGAAGCTAAATCTTGCCGCGAAGACTATAATTTACATTCAATCATGTCACCTTTATTTACTTCTTGTCAGTTATCGATTTTAAGTTGTGTTTGGTAAATGTTTTATGAATACCTATTAAAAACATAATTTTTATCTCAAAGCGTTTTTTGATCTCAATTTTTTTTATTGCTTAAAATTTATTTTTATATTGACATATATTATTTTTAGCTGCCGTTACTCTTACAAAATGATACTGTGCCGCTGCACCATGAACTCAAAGCCTGAATAGTCTGAAACCTACATAATTACACAATATCATTTATATTTTTGGTGTATTAAACATTTTCCTAAATTCCAGGTGATATGGAAGCATCATCATCAGATTATAGCGACGAAGAAGTGGGTGTGTTAGCACGAGGTCAGAAGTTGTGGGTGCGGGGTGTCCGAGCTCATACAACATGTGCTGATATAGTTCGAGCTTTACAAGATGCACCTGAAGGTACATAACCTATATACGTAAATAAACCGTTAGGCCAGTCGTGGCGCAGGGTGTCGCTATGAATACGACATGTTGTGAGTTTGATTGCCATTTGAGGAAATGAAATCTTTAATATTTTCATTTACTTCGCTCTGATATTGAGTCGTCGAGTTCCGAATTCCGTTCAGAATTCGTCGGAAAGCGGGAAGTGGAGTAACTTAACACTAGGCTCCAAAAGACTGAGAAAACCATTACCGTTATTGAGTGGCTGACAGAGGTAGGATAAAAGAGGATTTTTTGAAGTAAAACCAATTCCAATTGCGGGCTGCAGCTAGTTTTTTTTCTTAGCAGGTGGCTTAAGTGATCATGGAGAATGGGTGCTGGCTGAACGATGGCGAGGCGTAGAACGACCTTTGCCGCCAGATGTGCCCGTTCTGCACGTTCTAGCTGCTTGGGGCGATGCTAGACATGAGGTAAAATAATGATTTTTACTATTGATGTATATAGAACTAAGTAAGAAAAATATAAAAGAGCCTGGCGCAGAGGCACGAGATTTAAATTAAGTTTAAGTTAAATAGATTCAATAGATTTTTTTGAGGGTTCACGCTGTATCCTAGTTTATAGACAAAAACAAAATTTTGTCAAAGCGTTTCTTCCCTCACCCTCCGTTCCATCTTCAAGACAATAAATGCTGAGCGGTGGAACTTACCACCAGACTTCTTCTCAGAGCTTATCAGAGCGAGTAAATGAAAATAATTCACCCTATGAAGTTGGCATCAAACCCACAGTCATCGCGTTAACTGTCAAACCCTGTCCTACTGGGCCACGACGGCCTTATCTTCAATGAAATAAATTAAATATTCATAATTGATATATATTCCGTCCGTAGGTCCGTCTATCCCTCCGTCGGTTATCAAGTGGTGGAGAGGATGATTCAGGGCGTGACAGCGATGGAGGGTGTCGGGCGAAGTCAAGGCGAAGGCGGAAAGGCGTCAGAGCCGCTACCCCTCCACCAAGATCAAAGAGTGAAGATCCAGCAGCCAGATTGGTATCCGTTATACA
The DNA here is from genome assembly GCA_037355905.1 of Heliconius aoede. Lineage (NCBI taxonomy): Eukaryota > Metazoa > Arthropoda > Insecta > Lepidoptera > Nymphalidae > Heliconius > Heliconius aoede. The sequence goes on from JBAIZZ010000228.1 coordinate 254,188, forward strand.
GCATCAAAGTAGAACAATACATCAGCAACTTGATAAATTGAGGTAACTTAAATTAATACTTAATTGAATTAATAAGTAATGAATAAAATATTTCTTAATTGAAAATATATATATATGTATGAATCACAGGCGTCGCGTTTACAATTCTCTTAAAAACTTTACTTTATTCAGAAACTAAATCTTAATTTACAGGGAACAAGAAAAACTTATCGACCATTTAGAAGATCAAACCCACAAGACTCGAATGGAGAAACATGGAACGAACTATCTCCTAGAATCCTACTTACGGGACTTAGGAAGATCTAGCGAACAAAACGACAGTCAAGCTGGCAATAGTGACAGTGGAGTTGGAGTAGGAAGCGGCACACCACCAAGAAGACACACAAAACACAAATCAAGAAGAGAACGGCATCTAATGAGGGAACATTACTTCACAAAAGAACTGACAGACATATGTCAAGTAAATTCAGAGAGACTAATGCAGACATCAAACGACACTGATTCGGATGTATCTGCTGACGAACTTTCAAGAATACGCGAAGAAATTGAGTTGCTGGAAAAACTTGCAATAATAAACAAGAGGTTGCATAGAGAAGAAGAGTTAGTTGTCAGATTAACAGCAAAAGTAAAACGATACATGGATGAAAACAAGGCAAACAGCTGCGAAAACGCATCACAAGTGACATTATTAATGGATAAAATAGAGAAAGACTTAGAAGCAACTACAAAGGAAATGCAAGACAATACAATTGAATTAGAAAAAGCTGATAAAGAAATAGAATTTAGAATGAAGTTATTAGACGAACTGACATTAGAATTGGAGAAAGAGGAATTACAAAACTCTATATTAGAGAAACAGTTAAACGAGGCATCCAATCGGCAGCCAATCATTTTGCAAGAAAGTTACATACCAGTCTTAGACCAGAACAATGTTGGCCAACCGGTGTTCACATATAATAATAACGGCTACGTCTTAGATACTCTCGTATGACACACGATTGAATATTCGAAAAGAAATCCAAAGAATCTTTAAAATTACCATAGAGTTCACTAAAAAGGTTATAGTGATGTCCTTCCAAACTAAAGGTTCCAAAATTTGAAGATATATTAGCTTTAAGTTAGATTTAATAAAAACGGTGCTAAATTGTATATTGTTTATTATATGTCGTTTACCAGCACTATAGTATCCTTATTCTAAACTTTTATACAGAATACATCACTCACATTATAAAAAAAAACCCATTTTCCTTTATTTAAAGAGATATTAAGATTCAGAAAACGTACACTAGTAATATATACGAGTACATCAATGCTAAGTGTCATTTTCATTAAACAGACACCACTAAATAAATAAATAAATATTTTTTTCTACAGATTTAGAGAATGAATCATATTTAATTTAAGAAATCCATATAGTTTTTTAATGTCCCTATTTTGGTTTAATATAATGTGATGTACAAATGAAGTATAATAATACTATTTTTAGGCCTCTAGTGCTGGGAACTTGTCTAGTATATGTAGAAAATATATATCGATTCCGATACCAAAAATGTAAAACAAAACCACCAATCAATATGTAATTTGTTAATAATTTAACACTAGTCAATCGATGTTTGTAAAATATGCTTCACAGACTTATTATAATTAATACTTATTCATTATTGTACTTTTAAATAATAATACCTTATAATAATTGTAATACTTTTTTCTTTAGAAAGAGAGCTTTAGGTAGAAGGAACCTGAAAACACCTTTCATTCCCTAAGTACCGTACAAAATACAAGGCGTCGAGACTCGTCGACCTGGAATAAGCTCCAGCAACTCTTTTTACCACAGCAAAGAAAGGAAAATATTTGTTCCCTCAAGTGGAAGTCGAACCCATAACTGTCCCGTTGTGCCCCTGCCCCACCACGGTCCCTTCCATATTACACAGATTTTATATATTTTTTAACTGTAATAAAATAAAACATTTCTGTACTTAAATATGCTTTCTTTTCATTATTTATTCCTTTTTCATGCATTAATTAATATAAAATATTTTAAATTCATATATAAATAAATCATTGATAAGGTAAACATACTAACAAACTATTATTCTTATTATAAGAAAATAAATTATCTGCTGTCACAATAAATTTATATTATCTGTCTAATCGATTTCTAATTTTAATCAATTATGTTAATATAAATGATAATATCAATTAAGCTATTTCCGGTTACAAATATATGAATGTTATCATAGTTTTTTGGAAATATTGTAATATGTATATTTTTCATATTAAATACAATTAAGGTGTACAGAATAAATTAAAAGTTTTAAATATGCATGTGTTTATTCATTGAAAGAATAGAAAGAATTACAGATTATTATTAGTATTTTAAGACCTGTCATTCCTTGGCCAGTGCCTAGATCATCACAACGCTGTAAACAGTACAAATTAATCCAATAATTTGATTTAAAACAAATATTTGTACAAAATTACATTAAAACAGAAAACAGACATGTAAAAAGAAACTATTTTTTTTATAGCAGTCAACATAATGAATTTTTAACAGAGATCAAATTTTAAATTTGTGTATTTTCTTGTTATTTAGATTATTAATCTACCAAAAATAATCAAAATACCAAGTTCAATAATAAGAAAAAAACTTAACACGGATATTTATATGAAACAATTAGAGCATTATACAGCAAATTCGACACACCCAAGCACTGGCCAAGGCAAATCTTTACAAACATACAAAAAGGTAGGTAAAGTAGTGTATATGAAATTTAAAAAATCACAGACGTTTAGCGTTTTACCAAAGATTTTCTCTTTACTCTTGCTTATAACGTCTGTATCTTGTTGCAAACGATCTGTTACTACTCCGTATCCATTGCCATCTGGAAAAAGAAAAAAATATATATTAAAAAGATATAAAAAATATTAGAAGAATTGAGCGGAAAGTGGGGAACGAGAGTCTTAATTGGAATGAAGTGTCTCAGAACTAGATCCCCAGGTTCCGTCTGCCTACCCTACTATGTACTGAATACAGTGTGAAGTTAAAAAAAAAATTAAGGGAGACTAATTTATATATTTCAAGGGAGATGATGAAATAATTTGAATAAACGCTAAACGTTGCTCTGGGAGGGAGAATCGAATCCATAAACATAGCGTTTACTTTAAAATCGAAATGAATCAACAATTTTCAAAGTATTCAAAATAATTTAAAAAGACGTAAACATTTTTAAACTCTGGGTCTAGTATAAGCTCCGTAATTAGACATTTCGTTACACCGACTCCGTGGCGCAACGGTAGCGCGTCTGACTCCAGATCAGAAGGTTGCGTGTTCAAATCACGTCGGGGTCATTTGCTTAATCCGATGATGTTTTTCTTTTTTGCCTTATTTTTTTTATATAAATTCAACTTATAAGCATAGTGGGTTTGTATATTTTATATTAAAATTAGTAATTGTGAACTGAAGTGATACTTTTCAGATGCGATTTTAACATAAAAGATTTATTCTAGATTTTTCCCTAAAAAATTTTTTAGGACAGAAACGGAGTGTCTTAAAACCGAGGTTCCCTCTGCCTACCCTGCTGTGTGCGGGATACAGTGTGAAACTGAAAAAAAAATTACATTTTCAGTAAACAATGACACGCTGCTAAGATGATTAAACAATCCGTAAATAGATAGATAATTAAGTAAATAGTCCTTTGTAAATAAATAAAAGAAATACAGAGGCTGAACAATTACATGATCTAATGACAAACATTTTTATCTCTAAATAAATAATAATAACAATATTTCTTTAAGAATTTCTTTTCTTTCTCTCATATATTATTATTTTATGTTTTAGCTTTATGATAGTAAAACTGCAACTGTTGCAGGTTCGATTACCACCTTTTAGAATGAGTTATATTTGTTTTCACGCTGTAGTAACAATATAAAGCGCGGGGTTGAGTTCAGCCACACAACGCGCAATGTCTCAAAATAACGCCCAAAGAGGAGTGTTTGTCTCGTTCTCAGAACGAGTAAATGAATATATTAAATATTTCATTTCTTCCAGTGGGAATCACATGCTTGTGCCCACGATATGCCTCGATTATAAAAATTAATTAATTATCTTTCTATTTACATCTTATTATTTACATATATAAATAATATTGCAATTGGTTAAAATTTATATTATTTGTTTATTGTTATGTGTTGAGTTCTCAGAATTGGATCGCCGGTAATTCTATTATCTTTCTATCAAGATCAGAGGTCAAAAGTCGCTCGACTACAAGCATCCATTCAGAAGCCGTCCGGCGAGTGATCGAGATGGGCGTGTCAAATATAATTTTATTCTTGAATATTATTTCTATTTCACTAGCGACGAATCTAGACTATTTAGATCCAGTTAAATTGCAAACTAAAACAACACCAGATCAACAAAAGGAGTTGGCACAACAGATAATACAAAGATATTACAGTTCGGTGAAAGTTGAAGTGAATCCCATATTGTTCAAGGACCATAAAGACGTGTTTGCGCTACGAACTGTGGACGGGCAGCTTCAGATACGAGCTAGCACTGGAGTGGCTGCCCTGTGGGGTTTCAATTATTACTTGAAGAAATATTGCAAGAGTCAGATCGCGTGGCAAGTTCAGCATGTATCCATCCCAAGCCCCCTGCCAGAGGTGGACGAAGCTGTCGAGGCAAATGACAGATTCCGTTATTACCAGAATGTTTGCACTGCGTCTTATAGTTTTGTTTGGTGGAACGAAGTAGATTGGACTGCCCATGTTGAATGGATGGCGTTTAATGGAATTAACTTGGTACTGGCACCGGCTAGCCAGGAGGTGGCATGGGCGAAAGTGTACAAGCAAATAGGAATGACACAAGATGAGATCGATGAGCATTTTACAGGACCCGCTTTCCTAGCTTGGCTTCGAATGGGCAACGTCCATGGTTGGGGTGGACCTATACCAAAATCGTGGCTTAAGAGGCAAAAGGACCTCCAAGAATCAATCATTGATTACATGTATCACCTCGGTATGGTGCCCGTGTTACCCGCATTTAACGGCCATGTACCACGTGCCTTTGGGAGAATCTTTCCAAATGTATCGCTGTACAATGTTCTGCAATGGAATAAATTCAGTGATGACTATTGTTGTAATTTCTTCATGGACCCAAAGGAACCTCTGTTCAAAGTCATTGGGAAAATGTTTTTAAATGAAATTACGGCTACCATCGGCACCGCTCACATTTATACGGCGGATCCATTCAATGAGATCAAAGTAGAGCCGTGGTCAACATCTTTGGTTCAGGAAACTGCTAAATCCATATATTCGACACTAACCGATTTCGACAAGGACGCGGTGTGGCTCGTTCAAAATTGGATGTTCGTCCATAATCCGTTACTGTGGCCTGTGAAGAGGGTGCAGTCATTCATCACATCAGTGCCGAATGGGCGGATGCTTATACTTGATCTACAAGCAGAACAATGGCCCCAGTACGAGTTGTATGAAATGTACTACGGTCAACCTTTCATTTGGTGTATGTTGCACAACTTCGGCGGCACCTTGGGAATGTTCGGAAACATGGAAACGATTAATAAAGATGTGTATGACGCGAGAAACACTGCGTATAGCACTATGATTGGCATAGGTCTTACACCTGAAGGTATTAATCAGAACTATGTAGTTTATGATTTGATGCTCGAATCAGCGTGGCGAAAGCGTCCTGTAGAAGACTTGAATCAGTGGGTCGGTGATTATGCAGAGCGGCGATACGGATGCAACGCCACTTCAAGCGCATGGAGATACCTATTGAAGAGCGTATATAACTTCAAAGGTTTGAATAGAATGAGGGGTAAATACGTGGTGACGCGGCGGCCAAGCTTCAGCATACGTCCGTGGGCGTGGTACAAGAGCCACGATTTATTTGAAGCGTTCAAAGTGTTCGCTTTCGTGGATGACAATGCTTGCAACAGCGCTGGATTCCTTCATGACTTAGTGGACATTACAAGACAATCGTTGCAATACAGAGCCGAACAATTATATTTGAGTCTACAAAAAGACCGTTACTCAAACAACATGGTATTAAACTTCACGATTAATCGTTTTTTGGACGTGATGAACGACATGGAAAATATATTGGCCACAAATGATGATTTTACTATAAAAAAATGGCGAAATGACGCGCGACAACTGGCATCGACGAACGAAGAAATATATTTATACGAATTAAACGCTCGAAATCAAATCACGTTATGGGGGCCGAATGGCGAAATAACTGATTACGCTTGTAAACAGTGGGCAGAGCTTTTCCACTATTACTATAAGCCAAGATGGACAACTTTTTTACAGATGGCGTTGGACGCGAAGTCAAGAAACGAGACGTTCGACGAAAGGAGCGCTCAACGTATAGTAAGATCTGTTATAGAGGAAGCCTTTCTTTTGACGAACATAGATAATTTGCCCAGTAACGATGCTAAAATAGTAGCAGCGGCTTTATATGAAAAATGGGCATTCGTTTCCGATTTAGCTGATTTACCCGAAACTGTAATTAAGAAAGATAAAAATAGGAGAACAACAATGGCTGACATACCCACAGATAGTGACGAATCAAATGATTTTTTCCCATCGGTTACATTATTGCAACCTACAACACCTAATAATTAAAAATCACTTTACATTTATATAATAAATAGAGTATATTTATAAATTTTAATTCATTGTAAGAAAAACAAGACTAAACATATAATTTATTACATATTATTGATTTGAATAAAGGATTTAATAACATCACATTTTTTTTATTCTAATGGACCATATAAAAATTAATTGTATAAACAAAACAAAAAAAAAAGTTTTTTGTAAAATCAAATTAAATCAGCTCCACGCTGTATCCCGCACACAGCAGGGTATGCAGAAGGCACCCAGTATCAAGTGTTAAGTATAATTTTAAGACACTCCATTCCCCACTTTCCGAATTCTGGAGGCATTGCGTGTTAAGTGGCGGTACTCAACGCCGTACCTTGCCTTACAGAGTGAAGCAATGAAAATATAAATTTAAGTAAATATTTTTTTCTTCGAGTGGGGTTCGGGCAACCTTCGCGTTATAGTCACATCCCTTGTGCCTCTGCACCACGACTGCCTTTATTTTTTGTGGTTTGTAAATTAGTTATAATTTTTATAAATTAGAAGTAAAGCTTATCCTAGATTTTTACCTATTAACGCATTAAGTGGCAGAACCAAATACTAGTGTAGAAAACAAAGTAAAAAACAGTCCTGTCAAAGTTAGTATAAATTGATGTTTTATAATTATAAGCTTTTTTGTCTGTCCAATACACACATATATGTAAATGTAGAATACTCATTATTGTACACCATTTAATGTATTTAAGCTATCCTTTAGTTCGGGGCGAGAATAAATATCAATAAATAAAACAAAAGGTGACTAAACACGACATTTATAGTTTCGATTCTCACTCAGGACAGAGAATAATTTATTAGTTTCATTCCTCATTCTGGTAACTCTAGATATCTACAAAATTTGGCACTATGGAACAGAATGTAAATTACTAATTTCACCATCCAGTCCATAGAATATAAACTTAACCAACACATAAAGCTTAAAGAAACCACCATACCTGAGGGTCTTGCTCGTCCCCCGGTTCAGCAGCATCTCCTGTTGCAGTACCACCTCCACGTCTCTCTTCACCTTCGACCAGTGCTAAGTAACGAGCAAGTTCATCTTCTTCGGACACTTGGAGCGGTGTTTTAGGACCAACTATGGCGATTGATACATTCTGTTGAAGAAGCCATTATGTATTTATTAATAATGGAGATATTATATTATTTGATACTGGTTGCATTTATCAATTATCATAAATCATATAGGCACTAATACAATAATCTTGTTCAGTTCGTGAAATACTGAGTTGTTTTATAAACATTACAACATATAATTCCAAGCAAAAACCCATATATAGTATCACCTCAATGGCCTTAAACAGACGCATCACTACACAATTGACTAATGTCACTGCTTGAGAAATAATATTTAATATAATGAAAATATTCCTCTAACAATAACAAAAGTAAAATAGTAAATGAAGTACTATTTATTACTATTAATTGAAAGACATTTTTATTAACTCAATCTTACTTTAATGCAAATTGTTGCAATAATACAATTTTAATACATTTTCAAATCCTATTATGTTATCTCTAGGCATCAACCTGTTAATGTAAAGAAAATATTCACTAACCTTATTATTCAAATCCACTTCATTTGGTAAGGTATCTCTCAAAGCCCTGAGTCCATGTGCAACTAATTCGTTTAGGTCACAATCTATGAAAGTACTAAGATGTTTCTCCAAGTAAGTCCTGGCAGACTGAGACCTTGCACCAATTGCCATAGCTCGACAATCAAAGAAGTTAGCAGATGGACAAGTTTGATAGATGTGTGGCCCTTGATCCTGAAAAATAATGAAAAATATTCAAAAATAATTTTCTTTTACCTTCTTATAGTATCTCGTATATGGCTAGTATGGATGGGTAGACTGTCTACTACTGACTGACTGTCTGTCAAGACACTCCATTCTTTTTAGCAGAGCAAATAATTGAAAATATTAAATATTTCTTAACCCCAATGGTAATCAATAATCAAACCCACAAACATAACAATTTACAAAAATGGATTGTTTAAAGATCTCACTAGGTTCTCTCGGCTTTATGCATAATACAGCATGAGGCTTCTAAAACAAAATTCATGTATATTTTAAATTAATGTAATGATATTGTTATTAATCAGTTTATCAGACCCTATATAATCCAAAACAACCTTCATTTTCAATATAATTTATGCATAAAGTAAAATTACATGAAAATATAAATTTAAAAAATTTAAAACAATAAGTACATTTTAAGAAAACAATGCTACATAGCAGAATTTGAATCAATATCTCATGGATCATCAGGATTGAATCAATATCAGTTTACTTTAAATTTTTTATATATTTTTTCCTTAAATAAACTAACAGTTTAAATATGTTAAAATATCTAACAATAAATTAAAAATAATTTGAAAATGTCTACTTACATCATAACCAGCCACCAGTAGTCCTACACCAAGAGGTCTCTTATCATATCTCTGAGTACAAATTTGCATTTTGTTGCCAACCATTGCAATGAGGCGGCCAACAGGCATTGGTGAATCATGAGCATAACGATGGTTCAAGCACTCTGTACGCATGAAACGGCTAAAAAATAAATAAATAATGTATGTAAAGAAAATGCTGCTAAATGTTTGAAGTTAGTCTGAAGGTACTTTTAAAATACAATGCTATAAAATAATGTTTAGTCATACTTCCTTTTTAAAATTTGATATAAGATAAAGACCAATAAAAATTTTACCTTAGCATTCTAGCATCAGCTGTTAAGCCCGAAATTGAAATGCCAATATGTTCATCAATGGGTATAATTTTCTTCTGATATGCAGATAATTCACTGACAGCCCTCTTAAGTGCTATTAAAACAGCAAATTGTTTGTTCTTCAAGCCAACTGTTGCTGATCCTAATTTAACTGCTTCCATCGCATATTCTACCTGGTGAAGACGTCCTTGAGGACTCCATACTGTGACGTCACTATCGTATTGGTTACGGAACTGAAAATTCATAAGTTAAAATATATGATATTTTAGGTTATCAATTATATGGGCATATTTACTAGCATATTATGTCTTTAATCCAAAAAAATAAAAAGTATATGGAGAGAATTATAATGCATTCTTATAAATATATTTCAGACTACAATAGAAGTAAATTCACTGTATCAACTAAATGACAGTGCGTAATTTCAAATGAGCCATTACTATAGTAAATGATTATTTTCAGTTTAAGCATTAAGTTACTAGTTGAAATGTTCACTTTACTCACCATGTTTCAAGTTTTCAAAATAGATCTTTTATTTATTTCAAAAGCCGTCCGGCAGTTTTGTTGCTCAGGGACGCGATGATTCTTCAAAGTTTAATGTCAAATTGACAGTAACTTTTTTAATTTGTCTATGATACATCAAATATCCAATATGTCTGTATTCTAGATAATATATTATTTTTTTTTAAATTACCAATAAAATAACTTTACAAACATTATAAAAAATTAAATAAATATATTATTTTTATCATATTTCCATATTTATTAAAAATAAAAAATAAATATTTACAAAAATTAAAATGAGTTTTCCAGTGCTTCCTGCCATATCTGTCAATTGAGCCATTATATATATATATAATGTAATTTTATCAGGGTTTGTCAATAATTTTACTTCAGTCAATAATAATATTAACTTTATCAATTTGTTTCTCTGTAAATAAGAGTTTATATCATAATAATAGATGTCAATAAAAGAAGATATATTTGAAGAGAGTATATTATCTTTACATATATAGATATATAAAATAAGATTTTATTGGAATTTAAGATTGATACATAAATTTTAAGTTCACTCCAGAAATAGTACAGCATTATTCCAAAAAACAATAATTTCACCAAATATAATATATAAAAACATTAAAAATAAAAAATAATATAAATAAATTTTATGTCCATACGCACGTGCGAGTGTGCATGCGTGTGTGTGTAATAAGAAATATCGATTTTTCTATTTTTCGTCATCAAGAAAAGCGTTGTGTCCAAGATTTCTTCGATTCTTTATTAGTGCTTAATCATGTAAATTTTAAAACTAAAGCAGTTTAAAACAAACAAGTGATTGTGACAAACTCATGATGCCAGTTGTGGCGCAGGGGCACAAGTGTTTGACTGTAAGCACCACTGGTTGTGGGTTCGATCCCCACTCGAGGAAATGAAATAAATTTGTTTTACCGATATTTTGTTTGAGTACCGCCACGCACGCTATAACTCCGGAATTATCTGCTGCTGCTGTGTGCAGGATATAGCGTGAAGCTGAAAAAACAATATATATAGGTATACAGAATATTTGAAGGTAAAATAGCGGCATTGTAACAATGTTTACAAGGAAAATAGGGATTTTAAAACAGATCAGTCACCGTTAGTTAATACTGATTCTGGTTAAGCTAATTAAAATCTCAATACGATTAGTTACTCACCAAGGCTGATTATTCTATCAAAGACATTCTTGTGTTAGTAATTTGATTTAAAATAAATCCAAGATTAAATCCAGTTATGGCGCAAGATTCTGTATACGAGATAGGTTGTGGGTTCGTTTCCCACACGAATAAATGAATAAATATTTAATTTTTTTTTAAATTTATTATTAGCGAGGCAGAGCGCAGCGTGTGTGAAGCTAAAAAATATCTAAGTTAACATCTTTCACCCAACATAATCCTCATTTCCATACTATTCAACAAGGCATAAGTCTCTTTATACAGCATCTTAGCTCCTGAGAAATAACGTTACGTCTACTCAGAACCAAGTCACGTAACACCATGTATAGTGTGATACACCAGCCATGACGCGCTACGTCCATACAACGTAGGTTTAATGTCAGTAGAATAGGATTAAATGGAGAATAATGACTAATTGCTTCATTATTCTGGTTTCTGGCTTTTCGGAGAGTATAAAATTCCGTGATAATATTTTTAGATATATTAGATTCTTTCTATTTTAGTTTAGAGATATTTCACTTCCTAGAGTCAAATAATCACAGTACAGTACAGTACAGTACAGTGTCATTTCAGACTGGGGAAGTAAAAATCATAAAAAAATTGATCAAAATTGTTCAAACCATTTATTGGAACTCGGTGATTAACTTATTATTCTGACTCTAAAGTTTCATAAAAAATTTTTTAGTGGTTTTTGAAATTAATATTTGATAACTGTATTGCTTACTATTGATGAAAAAACTACGTCTTATACATATTGAAAAGAAAGAGTTCATGTTGCTTCGAAAACCACTCGAGGAAATAAAATATTTCATATTTTCACGTCCTCGCTCTGGTAAATAAGCGAAGCGTGATTTTGAATGCTTCCAGAATTCGGCAGAAAGTGGGGATGGAAGTATTTCAAAGAGAATGGAGTGTCACAGTAGGTTCCCAGGTTCCCTCTGCCTACACTGTTACACTACCAGCAATGATTTGGTACCCAAATATGGTGTTATTTCCCATTGCTCGTTACAAAGGTTAATTAACTAATATTTCATTGTGTTAGTAGATCAAAGTGTAAACATTTTCATTAATTTGAAAGCAATTCGAAGCATCGTGAATGTTATCATACAAAACATGTGTACAGAGGACTGTTCTCTGTGCAACATCAGTGATGTACGTAATCTGTGTAGCAATAACCATTAAAAATCAAAAATAAAGAAATGAAAAAGGATAATTACATTTTATTTAATTTTCAAATGTATATTTAATCGGTTAAGTTCCATTCTATAGTAAAAATTAAATTAAATGAAATAAGCTGGGAGTTCATACAAGTATACACAATATAAGCTTATGATGTTTTTTTCTATATGATATTTTTAAATTTTATACTGTAGATAGATCCACCGGAAGTACTCTATAGCTTTTAAATACATGGTGAATTACATACAAAAGGTAGTAAAAACGATGCATTGATGCTTGTATCTTAGTATGGTAAGAGAAGAAGAATTTGGAGTTTCGATAATATTGGAGGGAGGTCGACGAGGAGACGAGGGTATGCAGAGACCGTTGTGCTTGGCGTTCCATTATCTCTGGCTATCCCACTAAAGATAAACCGTGTAGTTGAACAAAAGAAAAAAAAAATTACGATCTATTCATAAAATTCAAAATGGATAATTTCTTTCTCTAAAAAAATCCTAAAATATATTTATTATCTGGAAGTAGCATCACTCAAGTGTTGAACAATGTGAATCTTTAAATAACAAAGCTATTAACCGCCAAGAGACGTAATTAGTATTGTAAATAGTAGTTGTGGAGATAGTTAATGGCGCCCGTCAGGCGTAAGACTACCCTGTTACGGTAAAGAAATGGAGGGTTACGATATAATAACGTACAAGATTTATAATGAAATAAGAACTATAATCTTTGTGGCGCAAATGCGATTTCAAGATTATAGGTTATTAGTTCAAATTTATTGATTCTACTAATATGCTATATTGTGCTTTGCGGATGCATTTAGCAGGGTAGTTAGTGAGCGTTTCGCAAGCATCGAGACATTGCGTGTAGATCAGAGGAGCTCAACGCTGCGCTTGGGGATCGAACCCGAAAACAGACGCGTGTACAAAGTAACACTTTGTACGCCTGGGTCATGACTGGTCTGTTTTTTGATTGAAGTCTACTTAAGGCTTTATTTATAGAAACTATCTAACTGTATAAAACTTATAAGGTTAGGCAATGTTTAACAATTGTGCCAGATTGTTTTGTTGAAGAAAAATTATTATAAAAGTTTGTATATGTGGAATCTTAACATTAGACATCTGTATAGACCTGAGAGTCTCTGCCAAATTGTAAATACTCAAATTAGTATATACTATAATACTCAAATAAGTGGGGACTTAATGAGGTACGGAGAGATTTTAATGAATGCGTTGGCTATTAACTAAACTGTAAATGCTATATTAGACAAAAAATAAAGTAATCCAGACCCTGATATATTATATGTAGGTATATGCATTTGTATATAAAGAAAATATTCGCTTGTTTTTGTAATCGTTGTCTCTGTAGGCTTAACATACCAAAATGTAATATATTTTATTATTTCCTGGCACTCGAGAGAAGATATATCACAATCAGAATCACAATCTATTTACTCTCTTCTATTCATATTTTTATTACAATAGTAATACTTCGAGTCAGTTTTATATATATATCTATGCCCATAATTCATCAATATTTTAGTTTCTGCTATGAATTCATATGTGTTTATATGAATTAAATTAAAAAATCATTGCAATATATATAAAAGTACGCCATGTAGGTACCCTAAAGTAAAACTTGTTATTTTATAATAGAAGGTTTTTCATGATAAACAAGTACTTTTGTCATATTACAAATGTTTAGAATTATTTTCATTTCCACGCTCAAATGAATAAAGAATATCAGAGGAAATATGTAAAGGTTATGGAGAGAAAAAAGAGTATTGTAGCGTTACGCAGTACGTCATCTCTGGCTGGCATCTCCGCTAGGGATAACCGATGATCTAAGTTTTTTTCAGCTTCACGCTGTCGGGTAGATGGAGGGGACGTAGCCTTAAGACTCCGATCCCCACTTTTTGAGACATTATGTGTTGAGTGGTGGAACTCAACAGCGTGCTTTGCCTGTCAGAACGAAACAACGTTAATATAAATAAATGATAATACACTCCTCTGAGTGAGAATAGAACCAACAACCATCGCATTTACTGCGCCACGACGGCCTCTAATCAATTTGCCTTATGTATTTTTTCCAAATGACGAAAATCATAAATACAAATCCTACACAATATCCAGATTAAAATGCCAGATCAATATATTGACAATATTAATATACGTAAATTATCTATAACCTTTAAGTCGGTAGAGTTGGACGCAGTCCAAACCGTAGTTTGACATGAATGAATCTACCTACGCACTTGAGTCAGCGAGCTAAGTGTTCTTCATACGGCCGAACCAAATATCGCTGCGTTTAATAATAACATATTTTCGATAGTTACATATTTTTTTATCTTTATTATTAAAGTAATAAGCATAAATAATACATAAATCCAATATAACAATAGTAATTTATCTTTATATTTTTCCCATAGCCGGGTAGACACAGGAAACCTAATGTTATGACGCTTCGTTCCTCGTTTAGTAGTGGGTTCCAACACTGTAACTTGTCCAATACAGAGACAAAATAAAAATAATTGTAATATTCCCCTAGTTGGAATTGAATATATAACCGTCACGCTTACAGTCCGACGCTGTCACGTTGTGCTACGTTGCTAATTTGTAAGTTATATACATATAAGCATGATTTTTTTAATTATAATGAATAAATGAATGAATAATATAAAGGAAAGAATATAATAGCATAATTTTATAATTTCATAATAATTGCATAATTTTATTTACAATACTAACTATTAATTAAACTATTATAAAATCAAATAATATTTTTCTTTCCAATTATTGACATTTTGTGTGTCAATTTTTTCTACGTCTTTGATACCTTCCCAAATCGAAGAGCGTACAGAAAAAAGAGCGTTATATTTTTTTTATAATATTCTTTACACAGTTATACAGTTCAATGACAAAATTAAATAATGCGATAGATATTATAATAAGTAAACCAAATACTTAAATTTATTAATCGCACTATTTGTTTCGTTAGTGTGGTAGCACTTTAAAATTGTAGATGCGTAGCAAAGTATACGAAACGTCTACGTCATTCTGAAAGAACAACTGTGAAAGAGAAAAATACTACACTGCATTGAAAACTAAATCTTTTAAAAGTTATATGATAACGTATGATTCATACAAACGACTATTAAATTGTTATTAACAAGTAATGTATAGAAATTTTGACTTTAAGCTCTTTCGTCATATAAAGTCATATAAAATAAGCTTATTCAACACTGTAGCTTAAAATACTAGCAATAAAACTTCCATTAAGTCGAAATACACATTAAATTTGTATTAAATAGTGTGTAATAAACATTTAAGTGATTGTAAAATTGAGTTCTATAGTTCTAAATGTAGATAATGGACAAAACTATTTAAACTTAATTCCTACTAAGAAAAAGTTACACCTGTTTTGGAGATCCTCGATTATTATACGATACGAATAATAAACAAATTACATTATACGTACCGGAACCTGACAAAAAGATTGAAATCAGTTGAATCTTAAATAATATATATAGCGAATAATAGTCTTAATAGCTCGAATATGGAAGCAAAGCCGAGAACAGAGTGTTTTTACACTAGGTTTGCTCCGTCTACCCTATTACACTTTGTTATAGAAAATGGCATTGCGAAAAAGTAACTATATAATCCAACACTTTTTTACTACATGACTACATGAGTACAATCCACGTTTAAATTTAAAACTTAAACTTACTTAAACTTAGACTTAAAACTTAGCAGTAGACATAAACCTCTTAACATACTAAGTATAAAGTATCTTGGTAAGTATAAATATCATGCTATTTCAGTAATCTCTGTGTCGTCAGGTTTCCGTGCCAAATTTTCACTTCTATGTCCTGCGTTACTTTTTAGGTCAGTGTACACTTTAAATATATAATTGTTTTATGTATTTTTTTACATTATGAATGAATAATTTATATATATTTTTTATTTATTTTAGTTCTTCAACAGTAAACGATTTTTTGTAACGAGTGGCAGCTGGGTGGATGACAGTAATTGGGGCCTAGGAAGGAAAAGCGGTACCTTAAGGTAAAAAAAGACAGAGAGGAATAGATAGAGTAGAGGAGAGTAGAGTGATAGTGTGGATATTTCGTCGGCTTTTACAGAAAGCCACTGCAGCCTAGTTATGATAAAGAACAGTTTATTAGTTGTAATATAGACAGAGATCGATAGAAATTATACGTCAACATTATTTACAAGAAAATTAATAATTTCTTATATAACCAGGAACTCAGAACTTTTATATAATTATAAGCTATCTTACATTCATGTATGAAAATAGAAACCTTACATTATGTATATAGCTTTATAAAGATATCCTTTTTTTATTTGACCTATTTATATTAAAGTTTTATAATTTACTTGTATACTGTTAACATTATTTGTAACACTTTTAGGTTTAATGGCGTAAAACTATATTTTCACTTAACAAAATGTACCGCAGCAGACAAGGGTCTCGATACTACTTCATCAGTACAGAGTAATACGGGAAATATGAGAGAAAAACAACTTTTTCTTTTACATGTCCTTTAGATGGTATACAAATGTACAATAATCATTATTTCCTTGGATATAAAAAAAAACAAACAGGTTCCCGCTGTATCCATTATATAGCAGAGTTAGCAGAAAAAAATTAATGTTAAAAATTCCGTTCACATTTACCGCCCAAAGTTTTCGAGACATTGCATGTTGAAAATATATAATATTTTAATAATTATTTTCCCTTCTCTATCTATTTGAAAAGTTCTAACTTTAACTTTAATACCAAAGTCTAAATTTATATTACAACAAAGTGTTTAACTTCAGAAACACGTGTATACAATATTGTTAACAGAAACCAGTGATATATACTCCTGGAACTACTTGGAATGAAGACGAGAATGTGAGCTGCATTCCCATTACGAAATGCCACACTAATGTATTTAAGTTGTGCAATAGTTAAATACAAATTATCTTCTGGTCTAATAGATTTGTGGCTAGTCAGAGCGCGGGGGCACAGGTGTGCGACAGTAATCGTGACAGGTTCTGGCTTCGATTCCCACTTGACAAAATTAAAAATTTCAAAAATTTCATTTTTCTCGTTCACTAATGAGTGTTCAACGCAGTGTTGAGTTCAGTCTACTATGCAATGTGTGGAATACAACAGATGAGTCAACTTGTTTCAATCCTTTTTTGCGTAAAGCTAACAAAATTTCCCGCACAACATTTGTCATTACTTTTCTTCACTGCCTAGAATAGAGAGAGAGAGTGAGAGAGTTAATTCATTGGTACAATTCAACACACAAAAGCATGCGTTTATTCATTCTTTAGTTTATCGAAGTCGTTAATGGGTCCGCTCCGGTTCCGGTGAAAACCGGTCTTTAAGAAAAGACTCTTGGCTATAGCTCACTCAGCCTGATTGGCATACAGCCTGAGTGAGAAGCTCAACTTTACGTCGTGCGTCTGCTTGTGCGTTCAGGTACATATTTTTGCTTATAAAAATACCTATACAAAACTACAGAATTATGATGTATTTTAATAACACGGTCCGCCAGAGCAAAGTGTAAAAAAATATGTTTTTGAATATATATTTTTTCCTTCTAACGGGAATAGAATTCCAAACCACAAAGTACATACGTAGGATCCAATCCACATCGAATACTGTAATATAGTTTCAGTTTATTTAAAGAAATTTGTTTTTAAAAGCAGGCGTGACATTCAACGTTATCGAAGACTTATGGGTTTGTTTAGTTATGACATTAACAATTAAAATAAAGACAATTAATTACACTTTATACATTATGAAAATGGTGGACTATTTGAGTACCTATAAGTATGTGTAACCTATCTGGACCATAAACAAAGAGAGAGAAAAGCAACATTTCGCATACTTCTATTAGCTTTTGTAAACAATTTGATTTTAATTTTAAATGCCATATGCAGCGTAAAACTGAAAGTAATTATATTTTTCTAGAAAGAGAATCCCTTGTTATAAATTTCATCTACGGTCATATATTTACAAAAAATTCTACGATTTCAATGTATAAAGTATGTTTAAAAAAATATTTATCATACAAAGTGCGGCGTTAAGTTCCACTCAACACGATTATCTTAATCTGATGAAAATTTAAAAACGGAGTGTCTTGACATTAGATTCTCCACCCATTTTGCTACAAGAGAAAACTGTGAAGCTAAAAAAAATATACATTTAATAATAGAAATAATTTAGCAGACAACGTACATCCTTATCGCTTCACCACAATGGTACATCTGAACCCCTGAGCCGTGCTGCCGTTACGCACAGATAATAATATGCTGGTAGATTTTATGAAAGCCTTTGTTTATCGATATGTTTTCTATATTGGCGTGAATGATAATAGAGTCAATTGTTGATGGTGAGCATATATGCTATATAGATATAAGCGCGACAGGTTGTGGATTTGATTCTGACTCGAAGAGATAAAGTATTTAATATTTTCTCGTTCTAATGACAAATATGGTAAAAAATACATATTAATATAACATATTTATGTAATAATACCTCTTTAACTTCAACCGGCTCTCATATTCAGAATCTAACCAAACTTACATTACACTATTCTTAAAATATATCCGTTCCAATAAAAAAGAATCATCGCAATCGATCGCCGGGATATTAAGTTATTTGTCCATTTGTTGCGCACATATTTAATGCAAATTTAAGACTTATGTGATATTCGCATATCATCAAAAATAGACCAAATTAAAATAGGACTACACAGAAAGCACCAGCTTTCAAACAAAGAACCATTAAAATCAATTTACAAAGTCAAAAGTTTTGAGATACTAAACGTAAAAAAAAACAGTCGAACTTTTAAGAAGACGGTTAATAAAAGGTAAGAGATTACTTGCGTATGTATGTATGTATGTAATTTTTTTTTGACAAAATCTTTAACTTTTAAACAGTTGTTCGTTGAAGTCTTTTTCAAGATGTTTTTACGCTAACTGTATTCATAATTAACATTGGTTGAATAGATATATGAGAAAGTCTGCCAATTATATTTTTATTTTCCTCATTCGGTAATGCATGTTGTGGTGTTCAGTTGCGCCACATAGAGCAACCACTATCATTAAGTCTTCTCTTTACTTGATACAAAAAATGTAAAAAAATTAAAAAAAAACGAACAGACAAATAAAGCTGTAAAATAAATAATTTATATGATCAAATATATATTTTTGGGGTTTTACTAATTAAAACATATATATATATATTTATTTATTTAAAACTTTATTTTAGTTTTAAATAAATAAATGTATAAATAAACATTACTGATATAATATTAATAATAAAACAGAATGTTTTTATAGAGCTACATGTAACCACTTACCATCCTTTACTCCTATAACGAATAATAAATCGAATATAATATCAAAATGTTGTATATTTAGCTACGAGCTACGAAACAATGCTACGCAAAGCTACGAACCAATATCTATAAAACTGACGGACATGCAACGCAAAGACGAAGCTACTGGACTAAAAAAGTACTACACTACGACGGCCTCGTTTAATATTTCTTATTTATTTATCTTACAAATTGGTATAATGAATTCGTATGAACATTTTTAATTAAAATAATTAATACTTATCTTTGATCTGTGCTTGCCACGTCAAATTTAAGTTAGTAAAGAAAAAAATAAAGCCATCAGTGAATATCTAAGCAAAACCGTTATAATTTCTCATTTCCTTAACGATCAATTAAGAAAAAAAAACCCTATAGTAGCAATTGGAATATATTTGCTTATAATGTGAATTTTCTTACAAATAACATATTTTTTTAATTTAGATACTAACTTGGTCTAACTAGATCTATCCTACCAACTATATTAACAAGCATTGATAAAGACCGAAACATTGCAGTTATTTTCCCCATATTTTCTCTAGAACCTTTAAAATTGAAAAACACATATTTAGAATTTGTAAATTGTTATTTCACATCAAGAAAAGAAATAACTTTTTTGGAAACGTATAAAAATTTTAACGTAGCAAAATTTCAACTCGCGCCTCTTGGGAACATTTCTAAAAAACTACATTTCTAAAAAAAATATCGAAGAACCAAAACAAAAAAAAATCAGAAAAATTATATAAAAGTCAATAAATCTCAAATAACAATATCAAATTAAGTTAATCTGAAATCAAAATATCAAATTCAGTCCATCCAATTAAATATTAAAGTAAACAACTTATAAATAATAGTTTCTTAAGCCATAATAACTAGATACCCTGTATTTAGCCCCATGGAACGAACCCTATGCATGGTGACGTCAAGCCATGGTAGAGACATAAAAGCTCGGGACGCGCGTTGCAGCCTTCAAAACAGTGCTAGCCTCCAAAGAGTAAAGATCCTCATACACTGGTACGTAAAACTTTATATGTATATTGAAAATTTATTTTAAAATTTTAGTAAATAAATGAAAATATTTGTTTAATTATAACATTTTTTGTACAGTAGTTTTAAAGTGATATAATAACAGGGTACGTAAAATTTTATGTATATGTACGTAATGTACTACACTTAGAAAAATATTCTGAAATGAATATAAATAGTGAATATTATCAGGAATTTTATCTTTAAGAAAAGAAAATAGGAAGGATAAACTTTTTTTTTCTTAGTATGTTAAGAATTAAATACAAAAAAAAATGTTACGGTGTTTTTACGAAATAACTATTAACATAATATTTTTCAATGTGTGTATCAATAGTTATTTCAGAATAACTACCATGTACGTAATATATATATACATCATTAAAAATAACCTACATAATTGTGAATTCCTTCAAATCATTTTACTAAAGTTTGCCTAGTATTATTTTAAATTAAACAGTTTTTGAAAAATATAAAATTATAAGTTAAAAAGTTACTTGCATACTTGTGTAGAATCGTGTAGTAGAGACGTTATTGAAACTGAAAGTGTTATTATACATAAATAGCTTAACCTTTTGTTGAGAATTTATTTTTAAATTTAATATTTATTACAAAATAAATGACCGGAATATTTTTTTTTATTAGACGGCAAATGGCACACGCTGCTGTAATTTATAATCAATCAATATTGATTGCCTCAAAAGTATTAAGGTTTACTTGTTTTTTATCTGTACTCTATGAATAAACTTATAAAACAATAAAATTATATACATATGGTTGTTTTACGCTGAATTCACTTATATAAAATATAATAGTATAGACAAAAATATTTAATTAAATTTAATACAAATTTTTATTTAAAGTGACAAAAAAATATAGCTTCGCTAGTTTCAGTTGGAAATATCAACACTACAATAAGTACAGTTGTATAAAAAAATACAGTAAGAGTAATTTATTATTATTTATTATAAGTTTATTGTTAACAATGAACTAAATTATAACTTAAAATTAATTGGTTTAAATTTAATTAATGAATAAAATTCTAATGCTAATAAAGTAGTTTCTAATCAAAATCCCATTTGAACTGAATTAAATTAAAAAGTCTTTTTTGTGATAGGTAGTGTTGATATTGTTCTTTTATAGATTTAAAAAGTCTTTTTTAAAACTTAATTTGAATTTGAAATTCAATTGTTATATGCAATTTGCTATTTTAATTATATAAACATATATTTAATCGACAGGAGGACACAATAGACAAAAAATCGTTATAAGATAACGATATCGTCGTAAGTAGATCTCCTTCACATTGGAAATGTTCCAATTTTTAAAACCACCATAATGCAATGGTTTTAGTATAAAATTTTACAGTAAAATATTTCTATCGTTCGTGCTCTTTTTAGGATTGTTTTTTTACTAGCGCGGCTTCGCCCGCTTGAAATATGCGAATATTTAAAAAAATGCATTAATGAAATTATTTTCAGTTTACGGAATGAACTCAAATTAACCATGAAACACGTGTTCAATGAAATATTTTCATGAATCTGAATTAAAATAATTTAAAACATCGGTGTATTTTTAAAAAAATTCTCATGCAAACTTTCAACCCTATTAAAAAAAAATCTTAATACCTTTTTATTTCTTAATACCTTTTCTATCATCAGCGGTTATCCTATGCGTGTGTCCATAACTTAGTGGAAACTTCTCCTTTTATATAATAGATAAATTGTAAATTTTACGGGTTAATCAAAAATGCAGTGTTAATTTCCGCCGCCTAATATAAGATGTCTCAAGAAAATATATTCTCCACATAATATCTCTAAATACTCTTTGACTTCCTGATTACTTACAGTGAATATGTATAATTAATAAAGCAAGATGCTATAAAATTTATATGACAGATTACGTATGCTACATTTATTCCCTTATGTCCGAATTAAGCCTTCCGTGAATTTCCATTACAATAATTACTACTCTCTCCCTCTCTCTCTCTCTCTGTACTAAATTATATAAAATAAATAGAAAAAATTACTTTGATATTATATGAAACTAGTCGTCGCAAGTAACTTTGTTAGTATAGATTTTGACCAACATGCTAAATTCTGTCAGTCAGTCAGTTTGAAAAGAGTTTTATAAATATAGACAAAATTATAAAATGTTGATAAATATTGTTAACGCTAACATTATTCAAAGTATAAGTATTTTAAGCTTCTTTGAGTAATTAGTATTTAACGAGGAAGAGCAAAAAAATAACTGCATAACTGCAAATTATTATGTAAGCAGCTGAAGTAACGCGAAATTCTTTAAATTTTAATTAAAAGACAACCTTTTTAAGTAAAATTAACATTCTATGAGAATAAAGACGTTTATAAATAGTTTTAAAAGACTTGAGTGCTTATATTTTTTATAACTAGTTTTTGGCCGCAAGTTTGTTTGTGTGAAGTGTAAAACGTATTTTATCCCGGCAATAATGCTCTCACTCCCCTAAATTCGAAGGTCCGAAGGTTACATGCCAAATTTCAGCGTTCTACGCCGCGTTGCTCCAGCAATGCCCTGTTCTCACAACACACAGTTAGTAATGGAAGTTGTATATTTATAGATTTAATGGTTTTTTCGATCTGCATAACTATTTTAAAATCAACATAATTTAAATAGTTTACAGATTGATTTATCCCTGTTTTCTTTTACCGAATTAAGAAAAAAGTGAGAGGCAGTTCGATAACTTTAGAAGTTCCGAAAGATTTCTCATTCACTTATAATAGTTTCCGACGGAAGCCAGGCCGGTACAGTCAGGTACAGTAGTCTACGTTGATTGTTTACGTAATGTTATGTAGCCTTCATAAAAGAAGAAGCCAATATTTAAATATATTTTATATTTTTTTTTATATGAGTTAGTGCGTTCAACAAAAGTAGTCTCTTAAACATATATTCTATTAAAAATCGCTAACAGTAACTTTAATTTTCTCTATATAAAAATATATTTCTACCATTTTATATTTTTAACTTTTAATAATATAATTTAAAAAATATTGAAAAGTAAAGAGAAAGTTAATACATAATTAAACAATTATATAACCATCATACGTTTAAAGCTTACTCAAAGGTTACTAAATATAAAGCTTACTAAATTATATTATTTTGTAAAATTTTTACCATAGCTGTCGTGGTGCAGGAGCACAAACGTGACGGTTGTGACGGACGACAGTTATAACTTGGATAATATTTACACTTAGATGTGTCATTTAAATTTTAAATTAATTTATTCTTTTAAAAGTAATGAAAATATACACTTGTTTAAAAAAAAACGGAAAAATACATATAAAGTTTACTCGTGCAATGTTACAGATGGTCTAGAATCGGTTCGAAGCTATAAATTATTTGAGTCCAAACTCGAGTAGTTTATTAGAAACTTCTAAAACGTTGCAATATTCCGATTCTGGCTTAATCTAACTTTAAGTATAAGTCGACTCCCCATTTCGCTGAATTTTGAGGCACCACGTCCACAGCCGTCTTGTTTACAGTCACACGCTTGTGTCACTGCACTGTCTGACTATAGGTGACTTTTACCCAAAATTACCGAAGGTCTTTAAGGTCTTGCCATCTTGTTTCTTTTTTTTCTTATAAATACTTTTTTCCCTCTAAGAATAGCTTGTGGAGTGGAAAATAATTATGCGAATCCCACAATACAAAAGGACAAACGTTAATTAAGACGATCCTGCCTTCGAATGGAAATGTAAAGATCGCTTATTTTTAGATTTTCATTTGTGGTATTCAAATACTTTTGAATTAATGAGAACTTAAACTGAATGGAGTGTCTTAACACTCGGTTCCAAAGTCTCCAATGCCTACCCTACTATGTGCAGAAAACATCAGAAAACGAACAAAATCTTGCCTAAATACTCTCAAGACAGTTCTATGATACGGTCTCTTTTCTGGTCTTATACGCATAAACTGATGACTGATGCGGCTAAAGCTACAATAGATTTTCACGTCAACACACAATTGTGATGGGTGGTTTCTTTCCTTTAGCGTCGAGGAAAAATGTGGGGCTGAGATCCGCCACTCAACATATAATACCTTCAGAATTTGGTTAAAGTTTCCTCAACCTACCCTGCTATGTGATACAGCGTGAAGCTATATAAAAAAATATATTAATTCTAATTTCAGTAAATGTAAATCGAGATTATCAAAATAAACACCTTGTTTAATTTTGTCATTAACTTAATAGTCCACGCGCATAGTCCCAAATAGCCCAAACACAATATGAATTAATTTATTTTAGTTATTATACGTAATAGACAAAACGGTGTTAGTGAAATTTAACTTCATTTAAATAAAAAAAAAATTGTTTAATCTTACTTTCTTGTTCTTTAATTTCCCGCATAATTAAAAACATTGCTTGTCGCCGCCCACATACTTTGTCATATAATAGAAATGTATCTTAACTTGAATATGAAGCTAGTACTATCATGTACAATTAGATACACTGGCACCACAATACCTATATTAATAAGTAATTGTAAAATTTAGTTACCTCATGCACCGAGATAACTCAACTACCTACATTGAAATAGACGCTGGGTTGAATAGTAAAAATAAATACTATATAGGGACAAGTTTCGTTTTTTTTTTGTTATATAAATCAAGATATAGTATATGAAAGTAAAAAATACAAAAATTTTAGTTTTGTGTAGAAAATTTTTGTTGTAAATATAAATAAATTATGATAGGAACTTAAAGTAAGTACATATTTAATTAAGTTATTAAAAACAAAACGCCGCCTACAATACCATACAATATATTATAAATATATTCTAATTATTTTGGGCACATGTATCTGTAAAATGAAACATGAATTTACAAAGAAACCTTTTTTATTAAGATAAAAGGATTTATAATAAAACAAAGGGAATTTATTAATATATTATTATTTAGGTACAGTCTTTGTTTCAGCGAAAATAATTTTGACTTCTTAAATTATCCTTAATTTAAAAGCTTAGGGTTTTAACGTGTTTCTAATATTATGTTTAGATAATAGGTATTTTTTTCTTTTAACATAGAAATTTAGTAACGACATATTTTTGTGGATATCATAGCGCATAGTGAAGTGCATAGTGAATCTAACGTATTACACCCGTTTTGCTTATTAAATAATATATATTTTAAGCAAATGTTAAAGTTTTTACACTAGAAAAATCTAACTAGAGACAAACTAACTTTGCTACAATAATATTAAAAACTTACTACTACCTATCTTTTTACTTGTACCTATTTTTTTTACTCAAAAGTGTTGATACATATGACTGTAACGCGACTGTATATGACTCTATTGCACCGAAATTCACATTTTTGCACAGAAATTCTAGCCGATGTATTATTGTAATGTATAAGTTATATTACTAGGTATAAATTTTCATTAAATTCCGTTTTGTAATTTATGAGTGAAAAAAATTTTTAATTTTTTTTTTTATTATAATATTAGAAGATATTTATAGCTCGCTTTTTTAGTGAAATAACCCTGAGTAGTATCTGAACCCACGACCCTCAAAATTACATTCAGACACTTTGCCACGGCAGCCAAGAGGCTGTGAAGGTTTATAAAGTACAAAATAAATATATCTTAAAGAGTAAGTGAATCAATATTTAAAGATAATATAAAATTATTTAAATAAGATAAAAGCAAATCACGTTATTGCTTACTTTATTTTTACAAATATCCAAAGGTTACATTTCATTCAGCCTTTGAGGGAGGTTCTTAGAGGATTACTTATCTCCATAAAGATATTGACCACATTTACTTTTTACTAATCTTAATTCAAGAAATCATATTTGCAACAAATCCCTTACGTTTTGAAATATAATCCGCTATATTTTTGGATATTTTTTTTGTGAAGAATTACAACAGAAATATTCCAGTTAATGAGCAAAAATATGATTTTCCGATTTGACGCAGTCATAATGCAGTGTTTTCCACTACACACTCTCTGGGGGATGTATTATTTATTTTTAATTTTCCAGTTTTGTTAATAAGACAAAACGAAAAGTCTCAGAAATTAGATAAATGGAGGGGAACAGAGTGTCTTAACACTACCTCCGAGGCTACTATAGTATATGCAAAATATAACTTGGAAGTCCCAGTTAATTACAACCCTTAATATACTACAGATAAATAGTAAAAAGCTTAATATATACTCAGCACAGCAGCAAAGGGGTTAATAATAAAACACAATTGAATCGAATTTGATTTCTATACCAGAAACTTTGTCATTCCATACGTTTTACTAAAAAAGATTGTGCTTTAAAATGTTTTTCGCTCCCTTTAATTAATATTCTTGTATGCTCCTGAAAAAAAAATCTTTAATTAGATTCGAACCTATAACTTCTATTATTTAAAATAATAGTATATAAATCAAAGATAAATATTGAAATGCATCTCGATGCACTATCAGGGTAGGTCACGTTACAGACCCCGACGGCATCCGACAGCCATCGATATAAAACAATAGATGTTCTAACATAATGTTATTCATATATCTCATTAGAGAGAATAGTATTATGTTATGAATGTTCTTTTCTCTTCTCTTCATATTAGGCTAGATTAAAATTATTAAATTAAATTGTATATATTTTATTTAAGTATATGAAGGTATATGTGTATATATTTAAAAGTTTTGTGGTTGATATTTTAATTTCTATTTGAAAACACAAAGTATTAATCCCTAGTAGTTTTAAACAACAGTATTTCAATATGGGAATTATAATTATAAAGTTTAGAACATTACGATAAGTTTCTAGGTATTTCATCGCTAGTGCTGTTATAGTTTTTCAACGACCAGACTCGACCGGATTTAATACCACCCCCGGCATTTAAAACCGGCGTGAAGTAGTGGCCCTTGCCACTGCGTTTCGCATTAGGTAATGCCGGGCCCCGGTGCCCTTCATCTTCACCTTAAAGGCTGGCAACGCACCTGTGGCTCCTCTGGTGTTGCATGGGGTCGTGGGCGGCGGTGATCACTTACCATCAGGTGACCCGAACGCTCGTTTGCCTTGTCCTCTCCCATAAAAAAAAAAAAAAAAAAAAAAATAGTTTTTCAAATTATATAATATAGTAAAGACGCCGTTGTAACTCGCGCTTACAGGTTCGATTTCCAGTCGGGGGAATAAAATTTTGAAATTTTGTCTATCCTGCTAAGTGCGGGATACACCGTGAGTCTGCATAAAAATATAGTATGCAGTGACGCATTAAAAATTAGCTAATCTAAATTGACGAAGTATGTGTGAAAACATAGTATTTCCATAGAAAATTAATTATCATACAGTTGAGGTTTACTTATGAAATTATATAATAGTTCTACATTCTCAGGTTGTTCAGAGCTTCAGGTGAAGTTGTCTCAGAAAATTACCAGTCAATCGTTGCTCTGATTGAGTGAACAAACTTGTCTACACTTCAGAGCTTCCTAAGCAACATTACATAACTTGGTTTTGGAGAAATTAGTGCACATATATACATACATACATATGTAAATATGAAGTCTAACAGTTTACCTAACTTTGTGTTACAATTTAGAATTTGAATCTGGCGTGTCACGTCGTTGTTGATTTAATTTTGACGTTTAGTAAATTTATTTATTTCTTTAAAATTGGTCTGATGAAGAGAATTTCCATATGTATGAATATTGAGATTTTAGTATCATTCATAGGGCTAATCAAAATAGTCAGGCAGATAAAATTTTATTTAAATAGAGTTCTGCCTGTTTGAAAGCTACTACTAGCTACTAACTCGGAAGACAGTTTTGTTGAGAAGTGCCGGCAGAAACAGAAAAAACAGTACCTCTTTTCCATGTCAGTCTCAATTTTACTATAACTACATCATCCTGGATGAGATTTTATAGATTTTCAATAGTTTTCTGATCACTCGATAAAATGAAATATTAATTATTTTCATTTTTTCGCCTTGATAACGAGGCAAAGTGCGGCGATGAGTTCTGCCACTCCACATCACGCCTCCTGAATTCGGCGGAAAGTGGTTAAGTCTTAATGGGAATAGAGTATCTTAGCACTTAGTACCAAATATACCTCTGCCTACCCTTCTATGTGCAGAATATAGCCTGAAGCTGAAGTGGCCGGTTAATGGAGAATACAGATATATAAATATATAAAACAATTTCTAGGAATATACTATCGTCTTGTCTGCTATATATTGTGCTATATAATGTAGACAAGATAGAAGCTCAACAATTTCAATATCTGACCTCTTAGCTGAGCTACAACATTATCAAAATCATTAAGTGCTGTTTCAGTCGTTATGCACAACGGCTTAAGATTAGGATTTACTATATAACGCTACTATATTCCATTTATATAGAACGCTGCCAAAATAAATTTATTGTAAAGATTATATGTATATCGGTTTTCTATTGAGGTTGTCGTGGCGCTGGGTCACGAGCGCGTGACTGTATACGGGACGGTTGTGGGTTCGTTTCCCACTCTGATAAATGTCTTAATATTTTATTTACTCACTCTGGTCGCAGACAGCATGACGTTAAGTTCCGACATTCAATATTTTCTACCGAATTCAAGAAATCGCTTGTTAAGTGGCGGCACTCACTCCCGCACTCGTTACCAGAGCGAAAAAATCAAAATATTAAATCCATTTTTCCGAGTGGAAGTCGAACTCCCAACCGTCGCGTTTACAATTGCACGTCTGTGCCATTGCACCACAACGACCTCAATATATGAATCGTTCATATAGTTTATTACAAAAATAAATTTTAAGCAAAGTAAAT
Source organism: Heliconius aoede (assembly GCA_037355905.1). Taxonomy (NCBI): domain Eukaryota; kingdom Metazoa; phylum Arthropoda; class Insecta; order Lepidoptera; family Nymphalidae; genus Heliconius; species Heliconius aoede. Next base: position 283,674 of record JBAIZZ010000228.1, read on the forward strand.
GAAACGAGGACAAAGCCGTGGGGCACAATTAATCCTTTTAATTGTTTTTGTCACTCGCTCACTTATAGAATTTTCCACCAAAATTGGCTGCGAAGTTCAATTATATTATAATAAAAGTTTTTGAATGATCCTTGTATGATCAATATTTCTTATTTTTACTTTATAGGAAGCACTTTGTTATAATTCAATTTGTTTTTCATTTTTACTCTATTTGTAATGTAAACAAAATGAATATGAAATGGTCGTAGCTTCGAATCTAGGTCCTAAATTGCCTATCTGTGGAATGGCCTACCCGCGGCGGTGTTTCCAGGTCGATATGATATGGGTAGCTTCAAAAAGCGCCACCTTAAAGGCCGGCAACGCACCTGTAGCTTCTCTGGTGTCGCATGGGGTCGTGGACGGCGGTGATCACTTACCATCAGGTGACCCGACCGCTCGTTTGCCTTGTCCTTTTCCATAAGAAAAAATCTTTGCGCATTGTGTAATATGTGCAGAAAGTGTTAGCTTATAGGTACATAATTTTTTTTTCATAATACGTAACTTGCGGCGGTTAGTACCGCCGTTGTAGTGTGGAACCCAAGTTCCCTCATTTATCCTTCTAAGTACGGAATAAAGTGTGAAGTTAAAAAAAAACTAAGCTTAAATTTTATTAGAATTATTTATAAAATTTACACTGATGGTAAAACGGGATAAAAATGATTGCCACCGACGTGGCTCGTCTTCATAGAATATTCAATTTTTAAAAATATCACGAACGAGGATGTTTGATTAAGCAATAAAACAAAGAGCTTTTACACCAAAAAAATTGATAGCCTTATTTAAAAGAACTCTTACAATTAATCCTAGTCGATGCCAGCAACTTCGTTCGCGAGGTGTAAAAAAGAAAATCTTGTTCCGTATGTATCGTTCCGTTCTCCAAAGAATTTCGAAATCTTCTCTTAATATACCCTTACCTTAGCTATACTCTCAACCTACCTACATTCGTGATCTAGACTTTCTTTTGTCTCTAAATCCTGTAGTTTCGTCTGTCAATCAATCAACAGAAGATTATCATCATATATTTTGATGAGCAATACAATTTTTTTAATCATCATCCAAATGATACAGTGGTGATAAACCAAGCTCCACAATGTAACGTCTAGGCTCCCAAATCCTCTCTGCCTACCCTGATATGTCCAGGTATTTTTTTTATAGGAGAAGACAAGGCAAACGAGCGTTCGGGTCACCTGATGGTAAGTGATCACCGCCGCTCACGGCCCCATGCAACACCAGAGGAGCCACAGGTGCGTTGCCGGCCATTAAGGTGCAGATGAAGGGCACCGGGGCCCGGCATTACCTAATGCGAAACGCAGTGGCAAGGGCCACTACTTCACGCCGGTTTTAAATGTCGGGGGTGGTATTAAATCCGGTCGAGTCTGCCCATGCGTGTTGCCATTACTGGCGACGTGACTCTACCACACGTACTTTAGTCGCCTCTTACGACACCGACAGTACCAGGGTGATCCTATTCTAAGCCAGGAGCACACGGCTGAAATATAGGTATAGCTTGAAACTGAAAAAAAATAGCTACTTAAAAAAATTAATTCATAAATGAATAATATTTGAAAGTGCTTCATCGTTCTATAAACATTAACGTCATAAACAAAAAGGCAACTGCGGCCATTCTCAATGTATCTCGTAAACACGAGCAGTAAAACCTTGAGTGTCAGTTATTTTATGATCCTTTTGTTTGGACTAATTCGTTCTTTATGTCCGTTTTATCTGTTAGTCGCTTACGACTGCGGATTCATTCCCTGATCTCGTTTTGTTATAAAATAAATAAAAATATATATTATAAAATAATACTATAGATTAAAATATATGAGGGCGAGGGTTTGTAGGTACCAATGACCGTTTCGTGCCCGATTTCTATATAGGTAGGTAGGTAGGTATTTTCTATATATCTATCAACGGCGTTCAGTTCCGCCACTCTACACGCAATGGCTTTTTCGGTGGAAAGTGGGGAACGGAATGTCTTGACACTAGGTTCCCTTTGCCTATCCTGCTACGTGCGGGATACAGTGTGGAGCTGATAAAAAAATTTATCAACTTAATATCATCTATTAGCCTGACTCGTATTTCTTCTAGTACCAATTTGGCTAGTACACCTAATTTTTACCAGCGGTGCGTCTTTTAAATACTTTTGGAGTATTTTAGTTATTCACAGTCACGAACCGTGGATAGAGAACGGTTGATAGAGAGAGAAGAGAAACAACGCTTAAAGTAATTTGGAAATCTTAATAGAATGTGTGGAATTAGAATAATAAAGTTAGTTCGCCAAGTTTAAGTTAACTCAATCAATATCTGTTAAGCACTATGCAAATCTACAGAAAGCGAAGTCGAATACAATTTACTTAATTAAATGTAATTGCTCTATTACGGCTTCGGGTGAACTTTTGCTAAGTAAATTGTTTACAGCTCGAATTGTATAGAGCTTGATATCATTTAAGCTTTTTAAGCGAAAAGGAATTTAGATTTCTTTATTATTGAAAATATTTGAACTATGAATTTAGTTTTTTTTTCTTGACTTTAATTAATTATATTACGGAACCTTATTTGCAATTCGACTCCCACTTGACGGTACATTGATTTAACTATGAAACAAGGGATTAGTATTTAATTTGTTTCTATTAGTTTGTGGTTCATTTGTTGTCGTAGTTCTGTAAACAGTCTGTTACAATGGAAGTTTGTTTAAATCGAACTAATGCTATGCCTTCATCTCTTGTTTTGAAATAGCAGAGTAGGCAGGAGGAATTTATTTAATTTGCGAGATTGTACCGGGACACGACCATTGAGGATTCGATTCCCACTCAGGGAACTATTTATTTCCTCTGGTTAAGAAAACAAAAAGATAATTGGAGATCCGTCACTCAACAACCAATATATAGTCAATTAGATATCACATGAGAAGCGGAGTCTAACACTAATAATAATAATACTCTTTATTGTACATGCTGGGTGCATTAAGAAGTTAAAAATAAAATAGGTTACAATAAAATTATAATTATAAGTATACCTAAGTAGGTTCTATGTGCCTAGCGTAGTATCTTCGGGATACCGCACAATGATAAAAATATCGCATAACATCTGATCTACTCGTAGGACTCACTATATCGTCTAAATTTGTACACGTGTCCATATCCGAGGCCACTTTACCTTTCCATAGGATACATCTAGGGCATCAGATTTATGCTATCGCCGAACTAGAATGTAGTTTTAAATAAAGCCTTTTTTTTGCATTAATGAGGATAGATAGATAAAACATTAATGATAAGTCTCTGTCTTCCCTTTTTTGCCAATAAGTTCAGATTAAAAATATATTAAGGATATACGCAATGCGCAAATAAAGAATCAAATATATTTCACAGATTAATAGTTCTAAAAGTAGGTCCCAACTATCGGCGCCGTCGTGTCTGCAGCGTTGACCTTCTGTCGGATGACGACCTTCCAGGAAATACCGCGTTCCTGGCAGTTTTCAAGGATATGGTATTTTCCCAAACAATATTGAGGGTTATTGGAAAAATATTAGAATCATAATGGCGCAGTTGACTTTTATTTCTTTGAATTGCTTTGGATTATAATCGGCTAGCGATTTATAATTTTTTTATTCTTTCCCTACTACTTACTAAAGTAGTAGGGAAAGAATAAAAAAATTATTCTCCTTGTCATTCGTTAAATTTGACAAATATATCTAAATCACACAACTGTCTCTATTATACATCAAATATTTTTTTTTAGGAAGAATTAACTTTAATTTTAATATTTAATTTGTAGAAAAACAAGTATTGGAATATATAAAACAGAATTTGTTAATATAAAATAACAACGTTATAAGCATTTTTTAATACTATCACTCGTAGGGAAATGTTAACACCACTCTGCGTGTCATTTTATGAAGAGAAAAAATACTCTATATAATTTTATTTTTTACATACGAAATGCCTTCCAAGAAATTAACTTTCAAAGAAGTTTGTGACGTGACGTTTTAATGAATAGGATTGAAATGAATATTGAAAAATATTGCAGTAAACTTTTGCACTTCACATGTAAATGTGTACTAAAGATAGTTATGAGCATCGGATGTTTCTAGAAAATAGTAAACTTTAATTGTACAGACTTAAATTATTAAATCAAAACAAGATAATAACATTAATTTATTCCCCCTAATGACACCTACAAGCGTCAAGTTGACAGATACTGCCGCTGCCATACGAAGGCTTTTCCTCACCAGATTGTCTTTACCTACCTTTATCTGAGTTAGGATATGAAATAAAAAAAAGACAATTTCACACTGTATCCCGCACACACCATGGTAAGCAGAGGTGACCTAGTGTTAAGACACTCCGTTCCCCATTAATAAATATTATATAAAAAATATATTTTAAAAAATAAATTTAATATTGTTTCATTTACTGACTTTTCTTAGCTGATTTGTTTTCTGCATTAATTATTTCTGAAATTATTTCTTTTTAAACGGACAATCTCCTTAGTTTGCTGTCACGCTGCACGTTCAGAACGCTATACATTAAGAACTGAAGATTTTTTTTTTCTTCTAAAAAGTTTTAAATTTTCAATTTATTTGAGCTTATTTTTTTCCTTACAGATCGAGAAAGAATCATGAATAGAAGTATGTTAGCAGTAGTTTTCATCTGCCTGATCTCAGGTGTGTTGGGCAATCCGGTTCGAAGATCACCAGATCTGGAAGCTCGTCGTAGGAGTGCCATCGACAGGAGTATGATACGGTAAAAAATGGATTATACAACATAGACAAACAGATACAATATATTATAGATATTTATACTGATCAAAGACATATATGAAGGGCAAAAATGTGCAATCTTTTGGTTTTGCAGACGGAGATATTAAACATAAAAACAGACCATTTGGGAACTAAAATTCACACTATTAATCAACTAATATACACACCTTTTAAACTTACTCTCAGAATGTCAATTAATAATAAGCTTTCACCTGTAGGTTTGGCAGATCGTACCCACAAGAACCTTCTGCAGCTGACATTCGGGAAGCCCTACAGCGTCCAACTCGTAGAGGCAACAGTTTCTTACGCTTTGGTCGATCTCAACCCATGACCTTCACTACCGACGACCTCATATCTTTGCTTAGAACATATGAAGATGAATACGATAGCCCAGTATCTAAAAGAGTTTCAAACTTCGTAAGACTAGGACGTGACCCTAAATTTATCAGACTTGGCAGATCCACTGATGAAGATAAGCCTGGCTATGAACAAAGTTCCGAACTGGTTGTAAGTGGCTATCCCCAAAGAAAAAGCAGAGCTAGGGATCACTTTATAAGGCTCGGTAGGGACAGTGAGGAATTGAGGGAGAATGACATGGAGGAAGTTGCCGAAAGGAAGAAGAGATCGACTGAATGCCACGACTGTGACGCGTAATTTATTTGTAATCTAATCAAAGCCATACGTGATCCCTAATATTTTAGTGCCAAAGATTTACCGAAAATAGCCTAAGTAAATGTAGTTAGATACAATTTTTTTTCACTATTTTAATATTATAATTAGTTATAATGTGTTTTTAGATTTTATTCAATTTCCTTTAAAGTGATTTGTTTGTATTCTGTAAAATCTAGTCATTTTAAGTTAAACATTCGTCAATTATTTATTTTAAAATATTTTATGCAAAGTTATTAATAATATTGTTTCAATTTCTAAAATTAAAAATATAATATGGAGAGAATATTTAGCAGAGTTGTATTCGTGTTTATAAATTATTATAAGAGTTTTTAAATAAATATAAATATTATGATAATCTATTTTTCTTGTCTATAGACATAAAGCAAAATACGCTTTTACCGCTTAAAAAAATTGCCACCAATTTTAAAGTGTGTGAGCTCTACATGAAGATTTCCTTATGAAATTTACCTTGTAATTTTTCAATTTCAAATGTGACATAGTCAAAATCACTACTGAGGTGGTCCTATAAGGCCTCTTGTATGTCAATTATCTGTTCAGCTTAGTGCAATTTGAAATTTAATTACTTTGACAAGATTTTTTGAGTTAAATTTTTACATATACGCTTACAAAAACAAAACCAGTAAAAGTATTTTTTGCCTAAAAAATTATTATCGGAAAAACTTTTTTAATTTAATAATATTTTGTTTAGGGTTTCGAATTTATTTTTAAGTTAATACTTCTTCTTCTACATGTTATACGAATCTTAAGATTTTCTAAATAATATATTTTCAGTACTTGTATCCAACAAGGCTGGGCTAAACGGATACTCGTACTGTACTAGAGTTATAAAATAATATAATTTTAATATAATAAAAAATGTTAAATTTGATGTCACATATTAACTGTTGAAATATAGAATAAAAGGCATACATGTAACAGAAGTATTTTTCATGGTTTCATTTATGTGGAAATAAAGTCATGTTACATTAATTGTTGTTGAGTTTTAAAATCCTTTTCGTAGACGAAAGTCTTAAAAAAATTAAAATAAAATGAAAAAAAAAAATAGAAATCTATAACCTGTACATCTATAATAATAAATAAGCTTCACGCTGTCTCCCGCACACAGCAGGGTAGGCAAAACGAACCCAGTGTTAAGACACTTATTTCTCCTCTTTCCTTACTTTCTTTAAAGGAAAAAGAAAACGCTGTGTAGGGCTCCGCCGCGTAACCCGCAAAGGCTCGAAAATTGATTGGTGCGTGAAAAATGGCGACAAAAATAAATTTGAAGTATTATGATCATTACAACATAGCTTTATCTTTCGTTTTTTTTTTCGACTTTTCACAGAATTTTCGACATAGAATTTTCCCCGTAGAAAATCATCGGTAGAGAAAAACTAATGGCAAGTCAATCTGTTTTATAAATAGACCGGAAGGATTAATTTTAAAATAGAAAAAGATTGCTAAATAATAAGAAAAGCACACATCATATTATAAGTAATTGAACTGCCAACAAACTTAACTATTAAACACCCACATAAATCGATATATTTTAAACTACTCGTCGCCGACAAATTTACTTGATATTTTGACGTGCTATTATTGTTTCTATCTTTATTTTTTTACTATGAAACATATAGTACCGATATTTTGTGATCCTGAAGGAAGGCAAAGCATCACATTAAAGTTATATATACACAGAGTGTTCCTGTTATCACCACTTTAAATGAAAGCACAGATTTAACTACTCTATAAAAACTAAATACAACTAAAATAAAAGAGATATTGCCAAAATTTTAAAAAATATTCTTTCAAACGAAATAAACAATTTAAAAAAAATGATAAAACGAAAAGAAATATTAAATATTTGTCCATATTTGAAAACACCTAAGAAAATGATATACTTCAGCAAATACGAGTGCTAAAGTACGATTGTATTAGAAATAAGAACAATGAAATAATTAAAAGCCTCGTTCTTAATGCTTCTGAATAATAACGAATATAATCAAGTAATGTGGAACATAATTGATCACTTGAGCACACAAGTGTTTAATTCCACTTCCAATTTCACTTTCAAAACAAAAATGAATAGAAGTGGAAATATTCGTGCTTTACCTTATTTGAAAAATAATTATGAAGTGTGAAGAATGGTTATTAAGAAAGATTTGAAAATATTACTACTAATAATTATCATCAAATTAATTACAAATTGTACTGTCAAAGCTTAGCTACCATATTTGAAGATAAAGGATGTGGGATCGGTACCCGTTCGAACGTAGCAGGGTAGTAAAAAGAACCAGGGAACCTAATATTAAGACACTCCGTCCTCATTCAGACATTTTCGTACCCCACTTTCCGCCGAATTCTCGACGTTTTGCGTGTTTAATTATGGGACATAATAAAATATTAATTATTTTATTCACTGGTATCTGCAGAGAGCTGTGCCATAGCGGTCATGAAATCTATTTTTTTTTAATCTCTCTACTTTTTCATTTTTTTTATCTCCCAGCGTTGGCAAGATAAAGAGTTGTGTAGAGGTCCACCGCTCAATATGGAATTCTCAATGACTAGAGGAAAGTGGAGAATGGGAATATTTTAACGAGTTATATATTATAATCATGAAATGAATTAATTAGAAAAACACAAGAAAATCGCCGACTAGATCTACGAATAGTACATAAAATTATCTTAGTAAATCACGATTAATATCTCCAAACACCATAAAAATAACGTAATGGTTCATAAAGGACACGAACAGCGGAAGGTTCTCGTGACAGCGTCTCAACTTGCTTTTAATTGGTGATAGCGCCTTTAGCGTGGTGTTACACTGCACTTTGTAATATAAGCCTTAATGTGAGTTAAGCTCATAACTATATATTTAAGTTAAGCTTTTAATTTAGTATATTTTTCGTTAGGCCAGTCGTGGCGCCGTTGCACAAGGTGTGACTGTAAACGTGACTGGTTGTGGGTTCGATCCCCACTTAAGGAAATGAAATCAGTTTCACGCTGTATCCCGCACACAGCAGGATAGGCAGAGGGAACCTAGTGTTAAAAAACTCCGTTCACCAGTTTCTGTTTCATTCACTTGTTGTAATATCTTACCATTCACATTGATATTGCATTCTATCCTTTCTTAATTTTTTTTATGGAAAAGGACAAGGCAAACGAACGTTCGGACTCTGTTTTCCTCTGTTCTAAATTTTCTGTGATCATGCGAATGGAAAAGATATGATCCGTACACCCTCTTTAAAGTCTAAAGCCTCCCTAGCAGAAGAAATGAAAATATTAAATATTTCGTTTCCTCGAGTGGAAATTGAACCCTGAACCTGTAACGCTTCTTATAGTCACACGCTTGTGCCCTTGCGCCACGACTGGCAGGGAATTTTATAATTAATTAGAATATTTCTACATATTTCTGATTTTATGGGAGTACAAAGGCAACGTATCTCACAAAGCAACAATAGGACAGGGAAACTTTTTAAACTTTGCGAATATATATATATATATATATGTATGTATATACTAATAGTTTTAGAACTCATTACACTGAAATAGTAATATTTTTTATTTAAAATTGCTATTCACATTTAGGATTTCAAGTTCAAATTCAGATTCTCAAGTATAAATAATAAGTAGTTTAAAATTCATCGTTCATTTCTAGAATTTTCGAGGGCGGTATTAGTAAAATCATTAAATACTAGCGGCTTCGCTACGCGAGAACTGTTTATTATTTATTTTAATTTAATACATATATAGATAATATTGTTTTACAGTTTAAATTTCGTTGTTAAATCTTTTGGTATTTTATATGATTTGAGTATTTAAAAAGGTCGTATCAGGCAAATCTATCTTTTAGTTTTAGTGAGTTGAACTTCTAGTAGGAACTATTGATGCCAGTATCTAGACGATTTTTTTTTAAATATTAGTTTGACTTAAGTATTATGTTATCGACACAACTTATAGATAACATAAAATACCTTTATTTTATTTATGTATCAAACGCTAAATATTCTGAATGACGCTTTTACCATGTAAGCATTAAACCTGTAATCAATCTCCAGATTTCCTCTATCTGTCGGTCTGTCACTCATAGTTCGGGTCGTTTCACAATTGAATTGTTATTCTTTTGGGCCTGGCATTTAAATATGCACCCACCTACCCACTATTTACAGATATTTAAAACATATAATTTAACACTGAGGGTTTTGTGACGCTGTGGGGTAGAATGGCTGCAAACGTGCTGTTTGTGGATTCGTTCCCGGCTCAGGAGAGTGGTCGTGGTCAAATAATATATACATTCATTGTAAACTCTAGGAAAACATAGTGACGCGTCGCCACTCAAAATATTCCACGCGCAGTGTCTCCAGAATTCGGGGGAAAGAGGTTAGTGTCTTAACATTACGCAGCCAGGCTCTCTCTGCCTACTCTATACTATAGCAGGGTACAGCGAGAAGCAAAAATAAGTACATTGATGTTGCTTAGTGTTTAGACACTATAGAGATATGAAGACTCTATGGGGACGTTTCTAACTAAAACCTAAAGTAAAATAAAGATTAATTCTTCAAGTAAAAGTATTCAATTTAATTATCTTAACTATGTCAATGTGGGTAAGTAATCTTAAATTTAAAGTGTCAAAGCTCGAATAACGTGGGAAAAAGCTGTGCAAGTATTTAAATAGGATTTAGTTAATTAAAATCAGGTTTACCTAAAGTTATTGGAATAATACAAATATTTATAGTAATTAATTTAATAAATCTAATAAATATAAAATTTTTATAGGTAATGGGAGATAAATGGTATACTATAAACGGAGCTTTAGACAAATCTATTAGTCAAATATCAATAGCCAAACAATTCTGGTGTAAAGTGATTAATGAAAATATTCATTCTCTATGACTAGTTATTTATTAAGCTTCGCATGTTGCTATACGTCATAGAGAGGTGGTCGTTATCTAATAGGGATGGGTCTAAATGAATACGAATATTGTGGGTTCAAATCCAAGTTCAAATATATTTTTTTATAATACTAGATGATAAATTGAAGGGTTAAAAATCCATTACTTAAGCAGTTAGTGTATAATAATTTTATTCATTTAAATAATTTTAGATCTTTAATTTTAATAGAATATTTACTATAGGTATGTATGTGACTTTTCGTAATAATTTACAACTGTGCCAACTTTCTTAAAAAAATAAAGGGTTAACATTTTTTTGCTTCACGTATTATTAAATAGATTATACTAAATTTATTTTTAATTTATCGTGCTTTAAGTTACTTATCGACAAAGGGACCTTTTTTTTTAAATTTTCCTATAAACACATACTAGAACAAAACTAAAACTAGTAGTGGCGTAACGCGTTCGCTCATAACGTGTGCCTTAGAGAAGTATGATTCTTAAGCCACCATATACAGCTGACGTGAATTCAAAAAGTTATAGTTATCCAAGAAGCGTCCAAAGCACGCACATATTGGGTATAAGACGACATGGATATAAAAGTTTTCGCCTATTTCGCTTTTATTTCTACTTTATTGGTTCAAAACCAAATATCTAAAGAATGTCAAATGAATATATCGATAAAAATACGCTTGACTTAACTCAATGCGTTTGTATTACGTGTTATATTAGATTTGAACTTTAGTCATAAAAAATATTTGGTAAAAGTTTGCCACATGAAAAAAAAGTTATAAATTTTAAGTGTAGATTGAAGTAAAATTAAGTGTAGTTGTATGTAGTTTAGTATATATACTAAATTTCATACTTTTCATTCACTCGTTATAACGAGTATTTATAAAATTGTTAACGTAGTGTATTTTTTATTTCTAAAATATCTGTTCAATAGAAACGTCAATTTTGATTACTATAGATACTCTAATTTATGGGACTTGATGCAAAAATAATATTTTTCATTGTAAAATTCCACTCAAAATGATAGTGCGTATACAAAGGCTTTGTTTGGTTAGGGCGGCAGCCATTGAGGACGGGCCATTACGATGATTTCTATAAGTTTGGGATAACAGGTTTTTTAAGAAAATATAATTTACATACATCAATCATTACTGAATACATATTATAGAAAACTTTTATTTCGAATTATGTCTAATATATGACTTAAATAGATTTCGGTTTGTTTACTAATTTCTTTAGTTAATTTCTTTTGCGGCGTTGAGTTCTTCCACTCAACGCGCAATGCCTCCAGTTTAACTGTTAAGTAATAGACAGTTTCTCTTCACCAGTTAGTATTTATTCCTTTCTTATTTCAATAAAAAGATATCTACATATTTCTCGTATTTTCATGACCGTCTGTTAAGGTAAAGTTAATCTCATTACAATGATTGCACTTATAAGGTCAGTTTATAAGTTAATTACATGTTATACTTTGCCAGCGCCCCTCAACCTACAGCAGATTAGAAATTATTATTGCAATCTTCTTTGCAGTTGTAAAGCCACCGACTTATTTTTTCTTTAAGAAAATTTTAATAAGCAAAACTAATTATTTAACTTGTATTTTAAATATACGATTTCATTAGAAGTTGTTAGGTTAATCTAGTTTTAAATGTTTTTTTTAATATCAAAAACGTTATAATTTAAAATGTAGACATATTTCAAATCTACCTAATATAGGTATTTTGTATATATTTTATACAGATAGTATTTTTTTAATATATGTGACGGCTGTAATTGTATGGAATGTTATAAATTGTTCATTATATTAGACTCCCAATACAGATATACCTAATTTTCATTATTTATACATATATAGGCAGAGATAACGATTAAGTCGGCTCTATCACTATATTTTGTCCAAGCATATCGTAAAGTTCGACCACATCACATCAGTTTATAACAACAACAATCGGATAACGGAGCTTTTTTACAATAAGTTTCCCGGCCCACCCTGCTTGGCATGCATGATTAATCATTTAAATCAAGCACCTTGGTACCAGAACGGAGAAATGAAAATATTAACAATTTATTATTTCGGCATCAAACCTTTGTACCCCTATGCCACAATGGCCTCTAATAATACATTCTTTATCAAATATATAATACTTTAATACTTTATCAGGAATCATCAAGATCAGTTTAGAAGGAAAACTTTGAAAGTCCCTGTACAATATCGGATGAAACGGGGAATCCCTCGCCTTGGCCGTGAGTCTATAGTCTAGTAACACTTGTTACATTCTAATATATCTTTCACTCTGTTATAATTAAGTTTACTTTAGAACGATTTTTTACAAAATATATTGGATTATAATATACGGTTAGCTAGCTAGCAGCCAAAGGCAATGAATCTTAAATCTTACCACTTATGCAGTTTCGCATTCTAAACTAAATATGTCACATGCGTGTTTTTCTAAATAAATAAGTTTTACAAAGTTTAAGTAAATGTCATCAATTCGATGATACTGATGGAAGTTCACGTTTAAATTATGACAAATGAGTCAGTAATGTAATAATAGATCATATAATAAAAAATTAATATGTTTTTAACTTTTAAAAAGGCTTGTAAAAAAGCATCACTTTTCTTTTTATGCTAAACTATTTAGACGAACTAAGCAGTACAAAAACATGTATAAGTAAGGATATTTTTTTTCAGCTGCTATTTAACCTAAAACCGTTGTGTGTGTTAGAAAAATGGTAGATAATAATTTGAATATTAATTAAATATTTTATGTGCATAATTATTTCGTCGTGTTTCACTCAATCGAAGTGGCGCACCGGCACAACGGTGTGACTGTAACGCGACGGTTGTGGGTTCGATTCCCACTCGAGGATGTGAAATATTTATTAATGTTTATATTTACATTTTCTACGCTCTGGTGTCGAGGCAAAGCGCGGCGTTGAGTTCTGCCCCTCAACACGCAATGCCTCTAAAATTCGGCAGAAAATGGGGATCGGACGGAGTGTCTTAACACTGAGGTTCCCTCTGCTTATCCTGCTGTGTGCGGGATACAGCGTGAAGCTGAAAAAAAATTCTATAGTAATTTATTATGTGCAATCAGTCACCTACTAACGTGGCCATGGACGGCAATGAAATACATACATGTGTTTATTGTGCCAATATTGTATGGATACAGAGATGTTAAGCATATCGACTGAAAGCGGACGGACTTATAGTAATAGCATTAGCCATATAGTGATGCATAACGTCAGTATCGATAAGTTATTTTTTTTTACTATTTATTTCACTTGAATTATTTTATTTTGAACGTGAAGATTGAGTGTAATCTATATTAATATTGTATCTGTCGAAATAAAATATAAAGAGATGTAAAAAAAGACTACTACACACAATGTTAAAAGTGTCTTTGTAGATTAAATTATTCAGCTAAATAGCAGATTAAATTTTCGGAAAACTATTTGATTCATCAATGCAAATAAATAGTTAGTCTATATCCACACTTTAAAATAATATTTATACCGATTCTTGCCTCCGTATACATTCTCCATAAACAGGAAGATAAACATGATAAAAAAATTATCATTTAATGTTATTTTAAATTCTGAATACTCCTTATTGGATATACAATAAAAAGTATTTTCCTTTTACATTTTATTTTATTATTGGTCATCATTATATCGATAAACCCACCATCCCTAAGCCGATGGCAAACCCACTTTGAAAATTCGATTAACGTATTCACTTAGCATACCGTCCAGTGTCCCGCAGGACAAGTTGTAGTGTGGTATTATTTTACTGACCGTTGTATATTGTGATCATGAATATTAGTGAATAATAGGTAAGTAGAAAATATATTAGTGGATTTTTTTTTATTTTTTTTTGCATATATTTTAATAATTTGGTAGGATACATAGGATATAAGTCTGGAAGAAACAGGTGACAAAAGACTACGTTTCCGATTTTATTGCTTTATTGATATATTTTTTAAAAATTAATAACAATACTTCTATTGTTTGCCTTGGGTAATAGAGTTTAAGAATTTGTAGTTCTAGGCTTCTAAAGGAAAATTTTGTAACAATATTTCAAATTAGGCCACACACTTCGCTTTTTACTACGGAAGTTATTGTTTTTATAAATAAATTTAATAAAATTATGAGTGGTGTAATAATTATACGTATTATCGTTATTCTGTTGGAATGTGCATATCTGTTATGTATTGAAGAAATATAAACATTTTCATTAGGTGTACCTTAGTGTAGACAAAGCGACATTGAGTGTCGCCAATGTCGCTTAAATGTCGCAATAGAATATATTAAAAAAGTATTCATTTTCAAAATATATATGAATATATATATACAATATTAATAATTAATAAAGTTGATACAGGACATGGGATATCTTACATAGTCTATAGTAATATTTTAAAGTTGAAGAGTTTGTTTTGTCGTTTAATCCCCAGGATCAACGGATTCAAATTGAAAAAACATTTTTATATTTGATATTATTTATATTGAAGAAATAAAGGCTATATTATATCATGTTAAAGCTATTTCGGGCTCTCAGAATGTATCACTTGTCATACATAATATATATTATAAATAAGAAAAATCTAGTTGCTGTCTTCGCTTTGTTAAGAAGAATTAATTATTTATTTATCTATTTTTTTATTTTATTTAATTCAGTCAACAATTAGATATTAAGTCACTATCACGAAATAATTATATTATAACGATAAGTTTCTTTATACTTTCCATTACTTTGTCCTTACTTAAAAATCAAATATTTCTTTTTATTATAAATATTGCCTCAAGTAATATGATACTTGTAGTAATTTATTAGTAAATGACTTTTAATCCCAAAATTGTTCTAGAAAAACTGTAGGTAGGTTTTGTAGCATTATCAAAAACAACTATAAAAGCACGATAAGTAATGGTCAATCTTATTAACCTACATTGAACGTCTCTGTTTGGCGAAGGTCAGCGTGTCTGTTACTGAATACGTATAAACTAAGTACCGTACGATAGTATAATATATCATGAAAAAATCTTGTTATTTATCACTGTTTTTTTCTATCTCAACACTTAATGAAAGTAAAAAATTGAAATAAACCATTTTTGTAACATAACTTTCGAAAATTATACATTAACTTGTTCGTCATTAGTCTAGTAGTCATCTGATTATTTTATATTTTCTCCGCTCTCCCCATTTTGGTACCCGAAGTGTAACGTTGACCTCTGCCACTCAAAACTTGATGTGATTTGAAAAGGAGACTGAAACGATTGCATATATGCTTGAGTCCAGAATGTATGGAGGTGAAAATGGTGAAATTTGAATCAAATCCATCATTTTCTCCCTGAAAATTCTGTCAGTTTTGGCAATCTGAGAGCTGAGTTATGAGAGATTCGGTAAAATTAAATTGCACAGTCAACCTTTATAAAGTATGTGATCACTGAGAAAAAAATATGTGAGAAAAAGCAGAAGCCGCTCAAAATATCAAACAAATGAATAAGCACTATTACTATTTCCATTTCTTCGCTCTGGTGTCGAGGCAAACGGCGGCGTTGAGTTCTGCCACTTAACACGCAATGCCTCTAGAATACGACAGAAAGTGGGGAACTGAGTGTCTTAACACTTATTTTTTTATTTATAAATACTTTAAATACATAGATTTCATTAAAGTTCACAAATCTTTTATTTTCGTAGAATAGATAGACTATTTATATCCAAATCTAAAATAATTTTTCTCATTTATCTCCACTTTCAGATTGTCAATTGAATTGATTTTTGGTATCCTAAAATTGAAACAAAAATACCAATTTCCAAGATCATATTTCAACTCTTTTTACATTTGGGCCCAAAAGTTTCCACCTCCATTGGCAATATATGGGAACATCTTAAGTGTTGCCTTTACCTACCCTTCTATGCTGGAAAAACGTGTTGACCATTAATATCATGTACATTTTCTTTTCATTCTCAGGCATCATATAAAGACCTTTAAAAAGCACCACTAATTTCTTTACTTTTCTTAATAAACTACATATAAACAATTTATTTATAATATAAGTCGTCCAGCATCACCAATCCAATCAACAGTAAACATGCGGTATACAGGGTGAACCAGAAAAAAATAGATATTTTTGTAGTAACTCATTAGTCATTCAATCACATCCCATACATAACTTAACGTCATTTCAAAGTAAACTACTAGAATCTAGAGTCACGTGAGCCCAACACGTGCGTACGTAAGTCGATCAATCTTCACCCTGTCTCCAATCCGCTGCCCGTGCTCACCTTGAGCCAGCCAATCCCATTATACCAAGTAAATCACTTACACAAATAACGCAGTATTAACTAACTGACATACTTCTGAGCTTAGCTTAAGAATATGCAAGAACGTTAACTTAAAAGCTTTTTCGATACTAAAGTTGACCCTGCATATATATTACTATTGTCATAGGACATTTTGAAATTGGCACCTCGACAAAATTTTATTACATTACTGGGAAAAATAGTAGCATATTATAGAAAAGTACGATAAATTCAAATTCAAAATATTCTTTTTTCAAATAGACTAGTGTAAGTACTTCTGAATCGTCGAGGGAACATATAAACAAAAAGCTACCACCGGTTTGGAAGGCAGTTCTGCTGAGAGGAGCCGGCAAGAAACTCAACAGTTACTTGTTTCAAATATTATCACTTTTCTAAACAAGTTAAAAACTTTTGACTAGAGTCCAAGTATTATTTTTGATTAAAGAATATATATTTTAGTTTACCAAAAGGACTTTAAAATTTTTAAAAAATAATATAAGATCATTAAAACTATATATGCATTACTTGCAAATAACCTATATAACCTATGCATATAACCTATTAACATTATTTGAGGCCAGTCGTAGAGCACAAAGCGTGACTGTAACGCGACAGGATGTGAATTCGATTCCCACCTAAGGATTTCTCACTCTACTATAAAGGTAAAGAGTGGTGATGTTTTTTTTTTTATTTTTCTCCACAAGAAATTTCACTTTCCGCTTTCCGCCTGAAATCGAAACATTACGAGTTTAATGATGGAATTCCAATAAATATTAATAAGAAAATATTTCTTAATTTTCCAAATGAAGATTGAATACACATCCGCTGGGTTGGCTGTCGTCAACGACTATCCAACGCCACGGTGGCCTCAAATCTAAAAATAGTAATCTAATTAAGCCCTGGAAAAAATCATATTTTACTTTATTTGTAGTCTACGTATATCGAAATACTAATTTCGTACTCACACCCGGTGAATTCTAATTAACACTGCAATCCTGTTTTCAAACACACAAGCGTCATAGTTTATGTCTTTGTAAATCATTTCTAGTGCCGGCAGGCCCGACTCGCTCTTGTCCGGTATTTTTTTTCATTAATAGTCTGTACATATTCAGCTTTTGGTTTTTTTGTAGAGTAGAGAAAACGTAGAAAGATTCACGTACGTCGATGGATTTATCTTGACGGCACAAGTGTTACTAGATTTATTAATTTTGTTTATGCAATGAAGTTTATTGGCATAAGCGTACTGTAAACGTACTGTAAGATTTGATTCCGGTGTGTAATCGTACTTCAATTTAACTGTAATACGCTCCCAACGAAAGGTTATAACCTTGGCTTTATATACATCACATATATTGTTATGTATGTCTTTGGAAATTTCATACTATTTATATTTTAATGTATATTTGAAATGAAATTAGAATCTGAGACCACATAAAAGTAGGTATATTCTTATCAATTCTTATCTTAGTTTAAAAAGTTAAGAGTTAGTGATAATTAAGTACATATATATTGTCGCAAAATACAATGGATACTTAAAAATTAACTAAAAATATTATATATCTTAATAAAAAAAAAATAAGTACTAATAAATACATACATATATAAACTTTACATTCAATATTTATTGACTATTTATTGGCTTATACAATCTCCAAACATTTAAAAAAAGCTTGTTTATAAGCTCTTCATTTTAATTGCACGTACTCACTGCTATAATTCACCGTAAGAAGGAACAGTTAAATTCAACCCATAAATCTAACAGCTTGAGTACTGAACGTAATGGTACGTGACAGTGACGGCGAGTGTTTATCTTATTTTATTTTTTTTAGGAACCTGTATCCAAAGCGTAAAACGGGACCCTTTTAATAAGAGTCCGCTGTTGGATTGTCGGTTAGTCTGTCCCTCACCAGGACTGTGTATCTCAAGAATCATGATAGTCAGACAGTTGAAATTTTCACAGATGAAGTATTTCCGTTGCTGCTATAACATTAAATATTGTAAGCCACAAATAATAAAATAAACATTTAAAGGGGATCCGACTCCGATTCGCACTTAGCTGGCTTATTAGTTATACACTCTGCACGTCCATTTTTATATATTTTTTGAGATGACATGTCACGTATATGACTCTAATAATGCATTTGAAAAGGAATTTATTAAATTCTATTCAAAGACTTTTTTTGCTTCATGATACGATTTCCTATATAAGACCTAATAGCATATAACATACCAACAAAAGAAACATATAGTGATAAATAAAATATAGAAAGAATAAATATAAATATTATTTTGTTAAAACTCTCTTTCATAAACACAAAAAAAATATATAAAACTGTTTCTAGAAACCTTATATTATATATAACACACGAATCCAATACATGCGTATGCATCAATAAAAATCAAATTACATAAACAAAAGGACGCTACTACTGTAGTTTACTTATCTATCCTATTAAGAGATTATCCGCTCGCACTTCGACCGCGCCATCGATCGGGGGCCAGGTATTTTTAAATTGTAAACAAAATCCTCGCTGCTCTACATCAAAGAATGGAACGCCATATGCAAGAAATAAAATGACAGTTTTTTTTTCTATTATCTATACATATATTTATAAAGATGAGATTTTTATACTTCACAAGTACTGTATTAAAATTACAGAATGGTTAGATTGAATAAAAACAAATTATTCTTGAGATAATAAAGTAGAAATGAAATATTATGTAATACTTTATGTAAATTTTTTACGTAAAAAAACATGCATTGCGGGTTCCGTACCAATTTCGAAATTATAGGTCCTAAATGAAATTGAAATGTAAAAGATAACATCTATTAAATAAAGAATATGAATGAATAAAAACCAATTATTGAACTGACAATCAATGAAAATCTTCGCTTGCTTTAAAGTTTCAAAGCTCACTGAATTGGTTCGAGTGGGAATGGAAGCTGTGACCTCCAGCTATTTACATGTTATGATGAATCACACATCATATTTAATTTGTTGATGAAACGTTCGTATTAACGCCAGCGCTTTAAAACTCCGAATTTTTAATTAGAGACTTCTAGTGTAACTTTGTAAATTACTTTTTATTTAACTTCTGTTTGTATTATTCTTCTCTTCTTTTTCCACCAACATACTTTTATGGTGTGTTAAAAGATACAGTGGGTGCAGTAAATATATTATATACAGTAAAAAAAAATACAAGATCAAAATAAAGTTAAATTTCTTAATCAAATTATGAGAAATTATCATTATTAATGAAAATAAATAAAGTGCTATTATTATAATACATGCATAGACTTCTTTTACATGTTTATAAAAAGGGATAAACTTGTAAAATTTTAGAGTACCTTTCCGCCACCTGTTTTGCCTTACTTAACAGGCCAATGAGAAAAAAAAGCAAAAGCAAAGCCATAAATCTATACTAGTTAAGCTAAAATGAAAGAACGTTAGCTGACGCTGTATATGATACGCTATTTCGGAATTAGTAATGCGCGTGAGTCGATCTGAAACGTACTCGTACGATTTATTTTCAAATATACAACTTCCTTTTTTGATTGACGTGTGATGTTCACAAAATTATAAAAATACTATTTTAAAATGAGCGTCTAAAAAGACCAAACAAATGGAATAGTTTTAGTTCTTTTACTATTCTTGTATTTTATTTAGTGTTTACGTTTGTAGTGAGTGTAAGAAAGGGTTTATATATTATAGAATTTGTGAAAATGAAGAAACGAAAAAAGAGTAAGAAGCCTCGTGTCAGATTTGACATGAATACTGTGGTAAATAAACAATATATCTTCTTGCCTTTCCTTCTTAAATTTTACTGTCTGCCTAGTGTCAAAACACTCCGCTTGCCACTTCCCACCGAATTCTGGAGACATTGCATATTAAGTTGTTGAACTCGACGCCGCGATTAGCCTCAATACTAGAATTAAATATCCTTGAGTGGGAAACGAACCCACTACCTGTCGCGTTTTAAAGGAATTTATCAAAATACAATAATGAAGACTGCAATTAAATTGATTATGTCATTTATGAGATTACCGTGCATAAAAGCAAGGACAAAGAAAAATTTTGATACGCCTCCAATAAAAGATTTTCTCATATATATCCTCCATGTACAGACAGCTATCGGTTACAATTTTTTCATATATATAGATATTACGAGGTATACATATATTACACTAAATATTAACCTTTACCATCTCCACCCATAAGTAAAAGCTTATTTTATATTGTATCATACAATAGCTTCAGACTATCACATATCACGTCACTAGAGACATGCTAACCCTTATACATTTTTTTATATAAATTGTTGGCCTTTCGTCCAAAAAATTGGTTGAGCATTGAGTTTTTTATATGTAAATGCAATCTTATTGTTAAAGATATAGTCTAATTAAATAAAATGTTTAATACGATGTAAATTACGACGTCTATGTACTCGTACATTCTTAATGAGAACAGAGTGTCATAACACTAGGTTCTCAGATTTTCTCTGACATAAGTGCGGAATACAGTGGGAAGCAAAAAAAAATCTGAAACGTACGAATATCGGGGTGGAGATACTTAAATAATTTTAATTTCCTCGCTCAGATAAAGAAAAAGCGGCGTAGAGTTCCGTCACTCACACAATGTCTTGAAAATTGAGCTGTAAGTGTGGATCCGAGTGTTCTAAAACTAGAATCTAAATATTTTCTACATGCCAGATAAATAATTGTATATGTTTGTTCGAAACGTTTATTTTCTTAACTAATAAATAAATCGGCAAAAGTCAATAAACAAAGGCTGTATCTACCAATAGTTCAAGTGTACTAACAAACCTTCACTCATGTTTGTTTCTCATTTGGTTGTTGACTTGCCTTTTGTGGACTAGAAACACAGTACCAAAGTCACCTTCCTATTGGCAACACTACTTTGAATATTTTTTGTGTTAAACTTTATGTTTAGGTGGAAAAATGTAGAAAAGATAATATTTGAGGGAACAGTTTGATTTGTATTGTTACTTCCTCGACCTGATTGGATGAATTCGTCGTTGAGTTTCGCGTATGCGGTGGAAACCTGCGGATGTTAAAAAAACAGAAAACGTAGAACATTACAAAAAAAGGTTAGAAGGTATTGTAATGTAAATTATTTAATTGTGAAATAGAAATAAAGATAGAGATATCTAGAGCTGGAATGGACTGTCCATTCTCTACTTTCCGAAAATTTCTCGAGACACTATGTGTTTAGAAGCATTCGTCCTTTTCTATAAAAGGTATTATATACTCCTGAAAAACCAGACGAAAAAAAATTATATATAATAACCATATATTGAAAATTCTCGAAGAGTCTCGAAGATTGGGAGGTTGGAATGGTTTAATAATACGTGTACTCATTTCATTTTATGCTTAAATTTTAGAACAAAATGAATCGTGGATCGAGAGAAGAGCTCCTGGGGAGTTCGCAAGAAGCGATCCGGAACAGTCAACATGAGTTGCACAGCTTTCAAGAGAAACCCCTCACTAAGGAGGAGAAGAATTTCCTGCTGAACGCTGATAGAGGAGATTACAATACTGTTAAAAGGTACGTTTCTCTATTTTGTTCTTTCGTAGATTGCAAAGGTATTAGACAATTTATTATTTGTTTTGCATGCATAATTCACTTTTAGCCGACATCTTTTGTTGTTTTATATGATATAGATTAATTCTTTGGGTAAATTGAAAATATTTTCTCGCTACTGGCATTAACATTCTTTGAAAGTAGTCATGAAAATTATTTTCAAATCAAAACTACTTATAATAGAATTAAATATTGAAAATGAAATTATCTAATATAAAATGTGTATTATATAATATAAAACGAATGCAGGCAAAGCCGCAAGTAAAGGCTAACCACAAATAAAATGACTTTCTAGTTATTTCAAGCTTCCAATTTAAATAAATAGTGACCACTACAGTATAACAAAGTCTACGCCACAACTGTCGACATGCTGACATGTGAATCGTTATAATGTATGATAAAAAGCTCGCGACGTTAATGTGAGACTTGGTGCAGGTGTCCCAAGAAATTACTTACAGCCCATATACAAGATATTTATTATTTTTTATAAAAATAGCAATAGCAATGTTTACGGACGTAATAAAAAGTCTTTATGCTTGGGATCACGCTATGTACCTGAGAAGGTAGATAGAGAATACAGAACATCAAACTCCTCAAAACTGATTCACCTGGTTTCTTGACCTCTTTATATATGCCCTCCTCCTGGCCACCTGCTTATATATGATCTTCCATCATCATCTAACATTGACAATATAAACTGCGAAAATTCCAAAAAAATATATAGAGATTCTACAAAGATTGCCTTTGTTATCGCTTTCTCGTCATGCATAGATGCTCATCAAGTTAAACTAATAAATGACACACTAATTAAATAACATTTTAATACCATCAAACACTAATAGCTTTAACGTTGAACGGTCTAACTGTCATTCGGCAGTTATCGCTAAGTCAGTGAAGGAATCACTATAAGAGATAATCCAGTTTATTGGACTATTTTTTTAGACTGGTACGTAGGTCAAATCGTTAAAAATTTATTAAACATATGTATTTGCTAGTATTTGCTACGTGCTAATGTTCGTCAGTATTCGAGAATATAGTATTCAAATATGACTGAATGCAAGACCTATTCATGATATATGTCGGCTCGCGATTTACGTATAGGCGAGCCAAGTGGTTCCGACATGTTATTTTGTTCCTCCATTGCCGAGATAACACAATTTCACACTAACGGTATGATTCAGGCGTGATCCTTGTCACAATTACGAGCTGTAAAAGCCGGACGGTCCAAGCCAAAAAGGTCTCTCTCCTGCTCTCTCTCTGACTCTGCCCGCGACGCACCTTACTTGACGACGCACGTTACATCCGGTAAAACAAGTCGAACTATATTCACAAATATAAATTATTATTTTTAATTAAATTCACTTTAAATGTTATTTCTAATTTTATTCGATAAAAGATCTAAATTAATCATTTTTCAATTTATTCTCAATATTTCTTAACCAATTGTTATTGACGCCGACATATATATATACTTTTTTCATTTCATCTCTAATTTTCATTAAGCTTCTTTTTAAATAAATTTAGATTGCTGAGCTTGATTATGAACTTTTTCATATAAAAGCTGTATTTTTCTGTATTTATATAAGATATACTTTAACCTTGCAAAACAGATATTTTAAACTTTTATATAAGTATAATAAATCTAATTTCTATAGGTTTGAATTGGAAAATTGTTTGCTTATACATCCATTTATAAAGTAAGGCTATATCATCACGATTATTGTTTGGATATCAACCACCTTCAGAGATACCTATTATAAAATTAGAAAATTCTATTAAAAAATTCTGCAATTGGAGAAATTAACGTTATAATACTACGTTCTACTGTTTATTTAACTTATAACAATATATTTTAAACTATCTTTATTGTTATATAGGCTTATAGACCAGTATGCAACGCACCCGGAAGTCCTAGATATCAATTGTGTAGATCCTCTCAACCGATCTGCACTGATAGCTGCCATCGAAAATGAAAACATTGAGCTAATTAAGCTCCTTCTAAAAGCTGGAATCAAAGTTAAGGTAAGTTTATTTTGTGTTCTAATACTTTTCTGTAATTTTAAACTTACCTATGCATATTCAGGCGTTTTTGCCCATAAAAATATTGTATTCGAAGACCGTGGAATTTATTCTACATATTACTGATTTCTTCTCGACTATCATGGTACAGCACTAAAATGACGTCTGTAAGCGCTATCTATGATTATGGGGTGCGATCTCCCTGGGGTGGAGTAAGCTACTTTCAGTTCGTCGCTATCGCAAAACAAATCGTGACATTTTTAGCACGTGTAAAATTTATGTTGGATGAAGCGAAAGAGGTCAGCTGACATGATGGTGACGTGGCCGCAAAGTAACACACTAAACTGTAGAGCAAGTACCATGGAGAAAAGCGGGTTCAAATCTTATCCAAAGGTTTTTATGGTATGAAATGGTATATGGAATATCTTGAAAATAGATCATTTTTTTAGAGAATTTCTTAGAAGAATTAGAGTAGAAATTTAGAGAAGTTACACATATTATATGAGACAGAAAAAAATTAAATATGTATCTAAAACTGTCACAAAGTAAAAAAATAATAATAATTAACTTAAATATAATTTATTAGTATAATTTGAAAATAAAATATAAATTTACTTCAGTAAATGTGATTTTACTACGAAACCGAATCATATTTCCTACCTATAGAGATTTGGTATAAGACGTCGGTTATGAGAATATATGGCGACGTATCAATGCAAACTACCACAATAACGATTTCCCGCAGGACGGAGATATGTTACAATAAAAAAATACTGGTATTCTTTCTTTTACGTACATCCTGAAACTAAAATAAACAATTCTTTTAATACTTATGTATCCAATGTCAAGAGCGTGTCAAATGTTATTTAAAATATAAAAGAAAAATAAGAATATAAAAGAATTTCGTTTCTACTCCGCGATAGCCATATTACGTCTGTAGTTTCATACAGTAATATATAAAAATATCATATATAAAAAGTAATCATATTAGCTTAAGGCTGTATCCCGCACACAGCAGGGTAGTCAGAGGGTGACACCCTTGTACCACTGCGCCACGACGGCCTCTGATCATATTAAATTTTCACATAACTTAATGTACTTACATTTCCTCTAAAAAAATCATTACGTGGATGCATTTCGAGCTGCCCTTGGATTGTGCATTAACGTTATGTGGGGACATGTTACGTTAATATTGGTCGATTATGAAAATTATACTAGCTTAGTTTTAATATAAGTCGAGTGGAGAAGATCAATTTAGTAATGTCCTTATAGAATATAATGGAACTTTAATAGCATACACAGTCTCATAAGTATAACCAAAGAAATAAAAAAAGCTTTTAGAAAAGTTACCATGTGTATAATACAAAGATTATAATTTTATAGTTTAATACAAAAATCATTAATACGAACATACGCGCAACGGATCCCGTGTTTTTTGGAAAATTTGCTCAAAGACTAACAAATTTGTAACAGCAGAACAGAAAAATTTATCGTATATATTTATAATTAATCAAATACAACGGTGCTCGCTGTAGCCCGCACACAGCAGGGTAGGCAGAGGGAACCTAGTGTTAAGACACTCCGTTCCCCGTATATATTTATAAATTAATTTATTTTTGCATTACGCTGTATCCTGCATATACCAGGGTAGGCAGGGGAACTTGGTAACTGTTCAGACACTCCGTTTCTATAAAAATACATCTGATCTCATCAAGGCATTGCGTGTTGAGTGAAGGAATTTAACGTCGCATACGCAATTTTTGTTTTCCCAAATACGTTACTAAATCACTTCATGAAAAACCTACAGCTTAAATTTTTCATTGAAAATTTAAACGTGTAAATTTGTATCACCGCCGGATGCCAACATATTTTTCTACCTTCATAGCTTGTGACAAGCACAGCGCATCAAAGCGTCGATGCATGTTTAATTTGATACGCTATTTGAAACTAAAGGTAGTTTCACAAAATATGAAAATATTATTTCAAAGATGGCCTCTCACTTGTAATATAATCATTGATTTATATTAATATTTTTTTAACATTACCATTTTTTACCTATTTTTATTTTTAAGTTTTACCTATCTTTTCACTGTTTACTTTTTTTATCTTTACACTGTTCTATTACCACTCAAAGGAATGAGTTATATATTTTATTATGTTTTTTGTTAACAAGACAATGTGCAATATTCAGTTCCCCTGCTTAAGACGCCATGTCTCAAATATTTCTTAAAGAATATTCTTACAAAAATAAAATATCTATAAATATATTATCGCCAGCAGCCTGTCCTCATCCACTTCTGGACATAGACCTCTACAATGCTCTGCAATGCACGCCACATGCTGAGGCGTGGCCTCCATTCTAGAACGCATTTATCGGTTGTCGTTCAACAGTTTCTGAGACAAATTGACTAACTCACCCTCACTTCAGCCTGCTAATCCTTTGAGTTGTGCAATATGTTCTGTACCTCAAGTTCCTTAGATCTGGAGACTCCATGTGATATGAAACACCATCACACAACCATCATGTGTATACCTGTGCTTTTAAAGAGGTTTTATTAGAGCCTGCAGCTCTAGCTATAATTGCGTTAGGCAGCGCCGGAGTCGGTTTAACCGTGTTATATTATATGTTCGTATCATATTTTACATATTCTACTTTAGTATTACATATTTTATTTTTAGTGTTATAATATTCTTAACAACACTATAATAATAACTATAAAATAGACAATAAGACGATAAACGTATTCTTTTAAGATACTATCACGTGAGACTTTATACGGGTCAGTTGTGTGTTGAATTAATTTCATTTATTCGCCCTGGTAACCGGGTGGAAGATTCGGCGGATAGTAAAGAATGGAAGAGTCTTAATTGGAACGGAGTGTCTTAAAATTAGGTTCCCATGTTGCCTCTGCCCACCTTGCTATGGGCGGATGAGATTAAAATTCTTCACTACACAGTGAGATTAAAATTCTAGTATAAGTCAGTAAATTGTCGAAACATTAATTTGGACATTCATAGCAATGGAAACGGATGCGATATTAGATCGTAAATCATACGCGGTTATAGTTTCCTGCTATTCGTTTAGATACCTAGAAAATTTATTTGATTTTCGGTTACGTTTCCGTGAACGACTGACTAGTGGAACTTTTAAACTTTGAAATGTTTTCAAACCTAATTACTCTAGACTTAAGTCTGACTTCGCTGCTTCATTTTTATAATAAATCCAAGCATTGTTTATTTAAATTATGTTTCCATACGAAATATTTTTCTAGCTTCACGTTATATGCTACATAAAGAGAGCATACAACTGGTTCGTCTTGCTATTATAGCGAGAAAATGAAAATAATTTATTCCCACGACTGGGAATCGAACCTACAGCAGTTGCATTTACAGTCATACGCGTGCTGTGTTTGTGTGCTTGCACTTTGTCAAAACATTTTTAAAGAATAAATATCATCTGTATATCATACAGAGTAAGTGATGATGATTGATTCGGTGGTAGCTATATTTCCATTCGACATTTTAAAAGTGCTTCTGTTCATTTAAATGAAAAATATTTTAAATTTATACTTTGCTTTGGTGATGGATAGAGTCCAGCCATACCTTAAATACATACAGATAAATCATTTTGGACAACGTTGTGAATGTCAGGCCACACCAAGAAAACAAAAATATATCTCGTAGTGTGTACTTCTGGTTCACTGATTCACTGGTTCCTGTATGGCCCAGGCATATAGCATCTGTCTGTAAACGCGGTAGTAGTGAGTTTTCACCGCTCTGGTAACAACAAGGCGCGGCGTTGATATCCGCCATTCCACGAAATGTATCGAAAATTAGGCGAAAAATGGAGAATGCATACTAGGCTCCCTCTACCAACCCTGCTGTATATCCGAGATATAATATAAATTAAAAAAATTAGATAAGCAAATCTAGATAACTAGAGTAGCTTTGATAAGATTAAAATGTTAGATTAATTATGTACATACATAAATGTGTAGTCAGTTTAAACCCTTCAAATTAAAGGTTTTCATTTAGAAAACTTGTTTGCGATAATTTCGTATAATTTTATTGGGGTTAAAACTCTTTGGATTGTCAGGGGAATACCGGGACTGTACTTAGGATTAATTGACAACAGTAGTCTGTAGTCGTAACTACAGTAATAAAAATATAATAAAATATAATATTTATTAAATTTTTCTTACAGGATGCACTTCTACATGCCATCAAGGAAGAGTACGTGGAGGCCGTAGAACTGTTACTGCAGTGGGAAGAGGAACACCACGTCCCTGGCGAGCCTTACGTGAGATAAAATAACAATTAAAGTATTTTTTATCTATTACAAATACTTTTTGGATCATAAAAAAAACAAATAAATGTCAGTAGTGTAAGTCCTATGGAAGGATACTACCTGCTTGGTAGACTACTGGTTAGAGCTTGCGAGGAATTTAACTTCCAGTTGGTCTTGTTAAAATATAATTTTACAAAATTATATTACATTACTTATATAATATAAAAAAATATATTCAGAAATCATAATTGAATTTAGCTTTTCTTAATAGAAAGATATAAATAATAAATATACGATTATATTTACTTTGTAGTGTTTACTTATATTAATGTTACACTTCTTTCTAGTCTTTTCTTGCATAAAAAATTACACTAAGCAAACCCTAATTTCCGAATGGGAAGCGCTATAGTACTATTCGTCTAATCAGGCTCAGTTATCCTCAATCAGAGCCAGCCGGAATTTGATCTTAGATATCAAATTTTAGATTTAAAATTTTCCCAGAGCTGGGAGTCCGTAGACCCATCAGCAGCAACGTTCACGTCGGACATCACGCCGCTCATCCTGGCAGCCCACGTTAACCACTACGAGATATTGAAGCTGCTACTGGATCGCGGCGCCACGCTACCAGTGCCTCACGACGTCAAGTAGGTACAGAAATTCTGTGTACTCGTAATATGTATTTCTATGGGTTTTTTTGAATAATTTATGTATTACTATTTTGCATTTTAAACGAGTAAAAATGTTACAATTAATTTTTGAGTATAATTAATTTTTGAAAAATCATAATAAAGAAAATGTAAGCTACGTAATTATATAAAAAATTAAAATAACGTATTCTCATAGGCCGCCCGTTTTGTAGGTAAGATACATTTAAAAAGTAAATATCAATTATAACTGAGGCTGCACCACTCAACAAATGTAGGAAATAATATATTAAAAAATTACTTTGTTATTATTACAATAGCTTGGTATATTTTTTTTTCAGCTCCACGCTGTATCCCGCACACAGAAGGGTAGGCAGAGGGAACCTCGGTGTTAAGACACCCGTTAATTTAATAAAAAAATAATTTCCACAACCTTCTCCATAGGTGTGGTTGTGATGAATGCGTCAAATCGTCCTCCGATGACTCTCTACGGCACTCGCAGGCGCGCATCAACGCGTACCGCGCCCTGAGCTCGCCGTCTCTTATAGCTCTGTCTTCAGCCGACCCCCTTTTGACCGCCTTCGAGCTGTCCTGGGAGCTGGGCAGGCTCAGTCGTATGGAGACTGAATTTAGAACTGAATATAAGGTCATTTTATTTTTTAAAATTGTATTCAAAATATTTATAATAATTGATAAAGAGAGAGACTTCAAATAATTACAATAAACTAAATTGGAATTTAGAATGAGTTCGTTGGTATTTCTACTTGTGTAAGTTTTGTTAAATAACTATGCTATCTTCCTATTCAGGATAAAGCTTGAATTTAAAATAAAGTGACTGTCATTGCCAACATATCGGGCCTAATAAAGAAAAGAAATTTAATGGGATATAATTTCACACTATTTATCAACAGTTTATCTTCTAACCTATTGTGGATAGAATTGAGTAAAACAAAGTTATATCTATATCATCAGGAAATTAATAAATTAAAAAATCTGATAGTTTTGTATTAAAAAAGTTCTTACAATTTTCTCATAAAACCAGACCCTTCGTACACAATGTCAAGAATTCGCGACGGCACTACTGGACCACACGAGAACATCACAGGAATTGGAGATCATGCTGAACTATAACCCTTGGGACTTGGACAGTTGGGAGCCAGGAGAAAGGCAGACGTTGGGAAGATTAAAGTTAGCTATCAAGTATAAGCAGAAAATGGTATGGGATACTTTTATAATTATTTTAAGCTATTTTAATAATATACCATTGAGATGGATCTAACAAAACTTTAGAAAATGCTTGTGGTTCTTCGTGAAACAAGGAAAAATCGTTTTATTTATTCTAAATTTCTTCATAAGTAGGATGCACTTCCTATCAAATTGTAAAACATAGTGTTCTTTCTCTATAGAGACCTTATGCGAACAACCGGAAAATGACTCACTCCGCTCTTTTCTAATTACTGATTTCAAAATTTTAGATAAAATTAGAAAAAATATTTTTATATTAAACTACTAAACAGTAGCGAGTAACAAAATAACGAAAAAGACGCTGATGTTCATTTAGAACATAATTTCATATTCGACTTAAAAGCATTTCGGTTTATATGTGGAAGTTGAAAATAAAACTGTTCGTATTGACAACTTTTAAGTTTTTATTTTTATTGTTTGTATTACTAAAGTTTCTATATATTACGATATATACAAATATATTCCTTATATTTTTGAAAAGAAGCATCTATTGCATTTTAGATATGAAACAATATTGAATAGAGTCACCTAACGTAGTCTTATAAAGTTTTAACTTAAATATAGCTTAGATTAAAAATATGTCACACACACATGTCACATTTTTTTTACAGTTTGTAGCACATCCTAATGTACAACAATTACTCGGCTCCATTTGGTATGACGGCTTACCAGGTTTCAAAAGAAAAAGTATCGTCGGTCAATGTGTTCAGGTGAGTTCCATGTTATTACATATTTTATAAATTTCCCGACGCAAGGATAAATTAACATTTACCATATATATATATATTAATTTAAATTAATATTTACCATCTTTTTTTAAGCCAAATATAATAATTATATTTGGTTTAAAAAAGTTTCGGTTACGTTATTAAATACGTATGGTCGGAATCGTTACGATTTTATTGTAATTATATTATAGATAAGTCTTTAATCGTTAATGTAATTTTTATTTTTTCAATTTATATATCCTCATAACTTTTGATATTATTTGTGTAGGTCGCGAAAATGGGCGCGATGTTCCCTGTATACTGCACTATCTACATGCTCGCACCCGAATCAGAATACGGCCAATTCATGAAGAAACCATTCGTCAAGTTCATCTCTCATAGTTCCTCCTACATGATGTTTCTTAGTAAGTATTTTATTAATAATTTGAGGATACCGTTGTCTTTCTAAACCTAAGGCATATGTTCCCCTAGAAAAATATATTTTTCATATTAGATTTTTTTTTTATTTGATTTGGAGGACATAGTGACACGACAACAGGGGGCATACGGATGTCTTGACACTAGGTTCCCAGGGTCACTCTGCCTGCACATCAGGGCTGCTGTAATCGAGATTAAGCGTACAACTATTGGATGACATATGAAGAACACTAGTATAGACTTTACATTAAATTTTTATAGACCTTTATATATTATAAATTTATATAGACCTTTATAAATATATTATTTTATATATAAACTTTTTGAGTGATTGACTGAAACTAATAGACTTTAAAGTAATGATAAAATTTGGCATGTGAGTGAGCTAGGGAGTGTAAAACAGAGACGAAAGAAGATTTCTAAAATCCCTACCAGAACAGGAAAATACAGGATTTTCCATTTTACGCTTTAAAAAAATTCTACCAGTTGCTCTACGGTCTAGCTTTTAGAGAACAGATTTTTTAAAAATAAATAATGTTTAAAAAATCTTCAAAAGAAAAAAGAACTCCCAAACATCCACCTATTGTTGTTGATCGAAACAACAAAGCGGTCGGATCGTTACTTTTAATAATTGCCAATAAATCTGAAACATTGGATGCATTATGAACTTTTGTATGAACTTTTTATACCAACTCTATTCCTTCGACTTTATATTAATAAATGTAAATGTTATTTTAGAATCGTAACCATATCTATTCTACTTATATTTTTATTTAATATTATAAGAAAAATTGAAGCTGTCGTGGCGCATAGTCACAATTGTGCAACGCGACGATTGTAAATTCGATTCCTACTCGTGTAAATGAAATATTTAATATTTTCATTTCGTCACTCTGGTAATAAGACAAAACGCGGCGTTTAGATCCACCACCCAACACGCCTGTGCTGATATCTTAAAAATTAGGCGATGCCTGTACTATATGCAGGATACAGTGTGAAACTTAAGAAATCTATTATTTTTGGTATTCAGGGCTTACCTTAAGTATATATAATCCTAAGTTTATTTTCTATTCTATATTTTCTCTTCTCTTCTCTAATAATCATTGGTTAAACGAATAAATAAATAATATTTTATGCATTTTATTTTCTCAGTGTTACTATCTCTGGCGTCTCAAAGAGCGGAATATTTAGTTTTGGAAATGTCTGGTATATCATGGCTGCAAGAGTTAGTGGAGTTCTGGAAGGCTCGCGAACGTGGCTCGTTACCCGGTTTGATCGAATCCACCGTTATCCTCTTCATAGCAAGTAAATTTGGATTTTAGCATGTTTCTTATTATAATTATTCTCTATTTTGTTCTAATTCTATTCCAATTTTTTATTGTAACCATTATTTTTTACTATTTTGATTGTTTGTTATTTACTTTTCTAATGGTTTTCATAGCAATTGTGGTGTAGTATGTATTCATAATTTAATTTTTTTCTTTTAGGTTTAGTTTGGGGAGAGATACGATCACTTTGGGAAAACGGACTCTTGGAATATATAAGCGATTTATGGAACATAGTAGATTTCATCACGAACGTGTTTTACATAGCTTGGATAAGCTTACGTTTCTCCTCTTGGTATATTGTACAGGTACTTTTTTTTATTCTTTAATTTCAAATTTGAACATTCTTACCAAGCTTATTGTATAAAAAAAACAAATTTTGAAATAAATATTTCTAAAAAGTTGGTGATCTATAATTTTTACAGTTATCCATAATGACAAGTAGTGAATGAAATAATCTCGTCTATTATCTGTATCAGTTTGTCTAACATCTACCAATAATTGAATTACTTTGAAGTTCTTTGAAGAATAACAACAAATCTAAATGTTGTTCTTTCTTTTATTTATCTAGCGAGACTACCACAGCGGCAAAGATCCATGGTACCCACGAGAACGTTGGGACTCATTCGATCCGATGCTGCTATCAGAAGGCGCGTTCGCGGCCGGCATGATCTTCTCCTTCCTCAAGCTGGTCCACATCTTCTCCATCAACCCTTATCTCGGACCACTGCAAGTGTCACTCGGCAGAATGATCATCGATATTATTAAATTTTTCTTCGTCTACATGTTGGTGCTGTTTGCGTTTGCATGTGGTATGATATATTTTAAATTATATTAGTTACTAGTATACAACAATAATTAAGAAATTGATCTCTTGTTTAATAATGAGAAGAAATTATTTCAAAATAAGATCTTCCAATAGAAATCCACTTATAATGAAAATCTAGGCCGCAGTGGTGCAGCGGCACACCGGTTGTGGGATCCAACTTTTGTAATAAATTAAAATAATTTATCTCGTTCTGGTAATGAACGTAGACTTTAACATGTAGCCCGAATCTAATATACTTTTTAAGTTTAATTACTTACTTACACTTACACAATCTAACTTACTTACACTTACATAATCTTATTATTTGGATATATATTATAAGAAAAACAATTTTCTACTAGTAACTATTAATTTTAGGTCTAAATCAGCTGATGTGGTACTATGCTGAGTTGGAGAAGAATAAATGCTATCACCTTCCATCTGGCATACCCGATTTCGATACTCAAGAACGTGCTTGCAGCATTTGGAGACGATTTTCAAAGTAAAATAAATGTTGTGATTTTATAAAAACAAATATATAGTTGAAAGAATGTGATATTTACATTTTAAATTTTATTATTTTTCCATAGCCTGTTCGAAACATCTCAATCACTTTTCTGGGCGTCGTTCGGCCTCGTCGACCTCACCACCTTCGAACTGACTGGCATCAAGAGTTTCACTAGATTTTGGGCCTTACTCACCTTTGGATCATACTCCGTGATCAATATTATTGTACTTCTGAACATGCTTATTGCTATGATGTCTAATTCTTATCAGATAATTTCGGTAAATAACTTATAATTTAATAATTTTAAAAATATTAAAAATAGTTTTTTTCGTTAGCAATGAATATGGGCAAGTCTTGCTATAAAACACACTGTTATTAAAGTTTATTAAAATATAAATTAGTATTCAGCCTAAGGTGATGGTGGTGATGACAAATGATTTAAATTTTCAGGAACGATCAGATGTAGAGTGGAAATTCGCTCGCAGTAACCTCTGGATGTCTTACTTCGAGGACGGCGACACCGTGCCTCCGCCTTTCAACATAATACCTACACCAAAACATGTGAACGGTTGGGTGCAGAAGCTTCTTAATAATAGACAACGGGGATCTATAATTGTCAGTATATATGATTTTGTAATGCTTTTTTAATATCTTTGACTATAAACACGACAATCGTAGATTCTATTCCACTTGGGGGAATTGTTTTTATTTACTCACTCTGGTAATACGCCAAAATTTGGTGTTGATGTTCGCCACTTAACATGCAAGGTCAATTGGGCGGAAAGTGGGAAACGGAGTGTCTTAACTCTAGGTGATAAAATGATATGCATGAAACTATTCTTATATAGATCAAATAGAAAAATCTAATATAGTTCTTTTACTATTTTGAACAATTTTAATCTTTGTTTTTCATTTCGTTTACATTACATACGAAATTTATCAACCATTCATCTGCCAATTTAGAACAAATCCCGTGAAAAAGCTCGTCACCAGCACGAAGCAATAATGAGAATCCTAGTGCGAAGGTACGTGACAGCGGAGCAGCGTGACAGAGACGACATAGGCGTCACTGAGGACGACGTGATGGAGATCAGACAGGATATTTCCACATTACGATTCGAGCTTATCGATATACTTGCAAACAATGGCATGAAAACACCGAGGATCAATCTACAAGATACTACGAGTAAGATAATTGTTTTATTTTTTCTATTGACGCCGTCGTGGCACACGTATTCGACTGTAAACGCCGTTACTCTTAAATATTTATCTAAAAAATTTTGTTTATATCAAATGTAAGTATTATACAATTTGTGCAAGCAATTTATTTATTTACAATATTTTTTTTAGTCTCTGGCAAGAAAGGTAAAGTCATGGAAAGAAGAATCTTGAAAGACTTCCAAATCGGTATAGTGGAGGGTATCATCAAGGACGTCATATCCAAAGAGAGCAAGCCTAAAGATGTCTTCAGTCAGATCGCCAAAGCTATTGTTAGACGCGGAAGTGAGAGCGAAAAGTAAGGATGAAAATTTATTAATTAAATTAAAATCAGCTTCACGCTGTATCCCGCACACAGCAGGAAACTTAATGCTTAGATACTCCGTTCCCCACTTCCCGCCAAATCGGCGGGAAGTTGGGAACGGACATTACGAGTTGAGTGGTGGAACTCAACGCCGCTCTTTGCCTTGCCACCAGACACCAGAGCAATTAAATGAAAATATAAATGTAAATTAAAATAATTAATTATTAAATAAATAACTTAAAGTATTACAATAAGAACAAATAATTATGCCGTATATATAAAATAGCAAACTACAAAATTTTAAGTGTTTAGAATTTATTGTTTAAAGTTCCATAAGTAATGATCATTCTATTTCTAATATATGACTTGATCTCCCAGGAAAAAAGATTGGAACGCCCAAGTCCGAAGAAGTACGATTCGAAAGGATCCAATCGGTACAAAAGCTGAAGCTGACACCAAGAAAAGCAGACAGTCCCTCCGGGCGCACATTCTGGATAATGTTCAAGCTAGGACAATTGATCCACAGAAACTATTGCGTAAGTTTTGTAATATTTGATTCTACTAAAGACACTTAACGTTCAACATTTCATAATAAAAATAACATGATATTTTGGAATTTTTTAAAAATAAACTTATACAAATTGTAAGACTTGTTGTATTTACTTAACTTAAATTACGAAATCGATTAAAAATAAAATTTTATTTCATATCAATGTCTTATACTTTTAATGCGGCGTTCAATTCCGTCACTCAATACTTGAAATTTCAAATTTAGGCAGAGAGATCTAAGTTGTTTGTGCCTTTATTATGCAATGCTTTTTTGGCCTTCATCTCCACCTTAAAGGCCAGCAACGCACCTGTAGCTCCTCTGGTGTTACACGGGATCGTCGGCGGCGGTGATCACTTACCATCAGGTGACCCGAACGCTCGTTTGCCTTGTCCTCTCCCATAAAAAAAAATGCAGGATGACTCTTGAAGCTGAGTAAAATGTAAATAAATATTTCAGAATATAATCCTAACCTATCCGCCGTGACGCCGACCGCTAGAGTGGCGTACGCCAAGTTCATGAGAAGCAAGATCAAATCGGACTTCACCGATAAAGACATGGACGCATCCGAAGAAGTGGGCGAACTAAAGGAGTCTATCATAAAGGACGGTAAGAAATATTTATTGTACAAACAGTTTACGGTTTATAAGCTTAGCTATTTAGTAAGTACAGAGTTACATAAAAAAATATATCTTCTAAATCATTGAAACATTTGAAAGCACAGTGATTTTAATTATTCATCATTAATTAATTAAGTTCATTACATTTGAGTTAAGAAGCAAAAAATAGATAATACATTTCTTAAAAAATCCAGCATTTAAGTAAAAAGAATTGAAAACTTTTCTGAAAGCCTGCACAATGAATCAGTATAAAGGTTAAAATTATAAAGAAAACCATAGGGCATAGACTATATCGATAACCATATTCTTCAAATTTGTCAATAGAATAATTGTGTTACTAATACTACCTACAAGGAAAGAACAAAACATTTAAAAAGGTAAATTAAAACAGCATATTTTAGATGAAAAAATCTACATCTTAAATTTTCAATATAAATGCATAAATTCGTGTCATATAAAGTGTTTACAATTTAAAGCAAACAGAAAAGGAAATTAAACTGTAAGTCGGAAATTCATAGTTTTCTTCGATCTCGAGATGCAACGTACTACACAAATATGCAATCTACATAATCGTTCAAGCGGTGTTTGCGTACAAAATTTATGGAAATTTATAAAAACTGGCTTATCGAGTGTATATGCCCTGATTTTTCTTTATATTTGCGTATTATGGAGAAAGCACAAAATTTTAACCAATATTATAATTGATATATTTTTAGTTCGCCAAGCTTTCCGTCCAAAAACACCAATACAGGAGAAATCAGAAGATGACAATGCCCAGGCAAAGAAAATTAAAGTTGAAGCGGATATAGAAAATAAAGGTTCTATATCGTTGTATATAATAATCGTTGATAAATTTACTTATATTGAACTTAATCTAGTTTATCCTTTAAAATAATTATTACAGGTGCTGCCAGTACCTCCGAATCAGCGAAGCCTTCAGAACCAACTCAGGGAACTTCGCAGCCAAGTTCTTCAAAATCTCCTGCAAAATCTGATAAAGAAACTACTCCTCAGAAGAAACCTGAATCTAAAGACCATGTGATCCAAATAGAACAACCGGAATCTCCATCAACTAGCCTATACATTACTAAAGAAGAAGATAAAAATTTGCAAAAGCCTCTATCGCCAACACCCAGTGGACCATCTGAGCAAATACTTTCCGCAGCCACTCTCGAAGCAGATCAAAAAGAAGCCAAATCTAAATCAGTAACAATAAATATTGAAGAACCGAAAAAGGAAGAAAAGAAGGAAGATCAAAAAGAAGAAAAGAAGGAAGAACAAAAAGAAGAAAAGAAGGAAGAACAAAAAGAAGAAAAGAAAGCAGAAGAGCCAAAAGAACAAAAACCGAAAGAACCTAAACCTCCGAAGCCACCTAAAGACAACGCTGGGCCCTCAAAACTTTCTCCATCTCCAGCACCACCACCAACTAAACAATTACCAACTGACAAGGGAAAGTCAAAAGTTACAGGCAAAATTGTCTCTGGATGGCTATAAAATACTTTGTCTTTATCCTATAGAAGTATAGATGTATATTAAATAATTTGTCAAATAGTATTACCATTTTCCATTACTATCTGTGCCTTAAAATCATTTAGATTATTGCAAACATTTGCCTAACACATATCCATTATTCAATACAATAGTAGTCCTTACCTTTGACACTTTAATATTAATAACGTAGCTGTAGAGACAAAAATCACCCACAGAGATAAAAATCGGTATAAGAGAGTATGATGCAATGATTTAATGTTAGTTAAACACTAACTACCACCTCTGAGTGCCATTAAGCGTGAATTTGTATAAGTATAATAGCATTGATGACGTATTAGTGAGACGTATACATAGCAATAATTGTAATTGTTAATTGTTGTGATAGAGAATTCATTTTAGTTTAAAAAGATAGATTTATTTAGATAAAATAGATATTAGATATAGATTAGTTATTGTTGTCACACGTTGTTAAGACGATATATTCATATACCATCAACGACAATCATCTAAAGATCTGGATTCAAATCGCTTGAATAGATCTTATCAGCATTTAAATTATATTAATTACGATAGTTCTTATTACATGATACATTATTGTATAAAAGAAATTATATACTTTTTAATTTTCTTTGTCATTAATTGAGTGTAGTAGTACACGCTAAAGTTTACCAGGAACAATTTAAGTAAATATTATTTTAAATAAAAGCGTTCTTCCAGTTTGTTCACATGCCAGTCATGACGCAAGGGATCAAGCTGTAAACGTAACAGGTTGTTGGTTCGATTCCCACTCAAAGAAAAAAATATTTAACATTTTCGCTCTGGTGAACTAACGGTGTCACTAACAAAACTTAGGTTCTCAGCGAGATGCACCTTAAAAAAATACAAAAAAGAACTGTGAGTGAAATTCGAACCCACCGCCTTCGCGTTTAGACCTATCATTTACGCCACAATCTATCAACACAACAACATTGAATTATTTTTTCCAATTTACTATTAAGTAAAATTTACATAACTTATTTCCTCAAAAATCATTATTATTAATTCCATTCTATTTAAGTTATTAGCATTAATTGAATCCAAATTTACAAATCAATTGTGACATTTTATTTTATAATAATAGATTAAAAAATTCTTTATCATATTTTTAACTGAGCGTCGGTAAA
This sequence comes from Heliconius aoede, assembly GCA_037355905.1. Lineage (NCBI taxonomy): Eukaryota > Metazoa > Arthropoda > Insecta > Lepidoptera > Nymphalidae > Heliconius > Heliconius aoede. Next base: position 323,283 of record JBAIZZ010000228.1, read on the forward strand.
AATATATCCTAAGATGGGTATAAGAAAAAATAATGAACCAAATAGTTTAATACAATATTTTAAACTCTCTTGCCAAACGATTGTTTTTTTTTTTTTGTGAATGTGTAATTGATTTTTAGAAATAGCTTAAGAAAAAGTGTATACAATATATTAAAAAAATCAAAAAAATTATTAGAAATAAGTATATAAAATTCTGCGTTTGCGTTGATTTGTTCATTTTGATATAGGTTTTTATTGAATATTTATTTCAATATTTATTATATTTACTATTTAGTTACGAATCCTATTCTCACTATATTTGAAATGATTAAATGACACAAAATTTATGACAATTTTTAAATAGTAAAAAAAATTTACATACTATCTACATATGTGTTATATCTAAAAAAAACCCTAAATTATTACGTATTATTTATTGTCTTTTATTGAGAAAGTTATATTAAATTATTATTTTTAGAATTTATAATAAAAACCAGACTTAAATAAATAAAAATGTATGTAAGAAAAATTACATAAAATATACCATTTTATATGATTTGCTTGATTGAAAAATTTATGTTGCTAGAGACATATTGTTTGTATAGTCTATGTTTCTATAGTGTAGTCTGAGTTGTATTTAAAAAATGCTTAAGTTCTAATTTATTTTTAAAATTAAAAAAATATATATATTGTTTAATTTAATTTTATTTTAAGTGTTTCTTAACTTAGGAAAAAAACAAAACTGGTAGAAATGTAGTTTTTATTTATAGATTTAATTGTTTAACTTTAGATAAATAAAAGATGTTTTTCAAATGTTCGTTGTCTTTTGTTTTTATGAGTTGATCCAATTTATAAAACATCAAATATAAATTGTGTATATTTAATTATGCATTGAGGCTATCGTGGCGCAGTGGTTAAGGGTGCCGCCTGTAAACGCGACGGTTGTGGGTTCGATTCCCACTCAAAGAAGTGAAATATTTTAACTATTCCAAAATTCGACAGAAAGTGGAGAACGGAGTGTCTTAACACCGAGGGTCCCTCTGCTTACCCTGCTGCGTGCGGGATACATCGTAAAGCCAAAAAAAAAAGTCGTTAGAAAGATAAGAGATTAATGAGATCAAAAAATAAAATATTTAAAAGACAAAGGAAATCGAATTCAAAACATTGTGTTTTATTTTGGTTTCAGATAAAATAATAGCTATAATCATGTAACAATTGAAAAGGAAAAAACAATAAATTGAAAATGAAAAAAATAAAGCTAATACAAAAAAAATACTAAGACGGATTAAATCTTTATTAAACTATTGACTGATCTGGTAGTTAAGATAGTACGTATTTACAGTCTACTAATTAAGAAAATTTGGGTTTAAAATTTAGTAAAAGAATTTAGTAGAAAATTTAGTATATATAAAGATCAGCTTCAGATTGTATCTCGCATACAGCATGGTAGGCTAAGGGAATCTTTTATATGCAGATATTTTATTTCAAATATAATTATACAAATTTATGGCGATTTTATTATCAAAAATATGGAATCTGACACATCACTAGACAAAAATGTATATCCAAATATCCCGTTTTTAATCATATACCAAAAAAAAACATTTTTGCAAATCTAATTTGGGGTAACAAAAATAAATACACTATGATTTTCAACTGTATTTTATTTGGGTGAAATAGAAAAAACACAAAATAAATAATATAAAGCTAACAAACTCAATCTTATATAACTAAATTAAAAGTCTTTCACAATATTTATAGAAAAATGCAACCTCTACTAATTTCATTTATCTACGCTTATTCTATTCTAGCAGAAATTCAAATAGATGCTTATTGGTTAATCAGACAATGCAAATACATATTCTTATATATAACTATATAATCATACTTTATTTTTTAATATAAGAACAAATATAATCTAAAATGTATATTACATATTTATTTAAAGCCTATATCAGGGAATAACATTGATTTAACTACAATTATATATTATAAAAAATATTTCAAAAAAAACCTATAGAAATATATAAAAAAGACCTATAGTTTTAGAATATATACCTATTACATAGAAGAAAAAAAACTAAAAATAAGAAGTGATATAGAATAATGAGCGGTCGGGTAACCTAAAGACGTATGATGTACTCGCGTGGAACCGGATACTGTGAAACACCTTCCATATTTATATCTGTCCAATTTGATTCTACCTTTGTGTGGATATAATAAATATAAATTTATTATGTCCTATAAAAAATAAATCTTTACATTTCTTTCGTCTTTCCACGTTCGCCGTAAAATATGTAGTTATGTATAGATAAACGTAGTGGCGAGTCACTTCGTTCTTATTGGCAATAGACACTAAGATGTAACACATATTTTGCTTAAGCAGACTAAGGAAATGACACAGTGCGCATCCACTGTGTACCATTAAAGATATCACAAATCTGTAGCTAATATTACGGCAAATATTATATTTTGGCATGTCTATGGCGATAGAGCAACAGTGAAAGACAATTCTATATACATCACATGAAAAGCCAAAGAGTCTATACACGCATCATTCTGCCGAAACTACTCTATTTGCTATTTCAATTTACTTCTTTATACAATAAATAAAATAATTACCGATGCTATACTTTATCATATAATCCTAAACGTTGATTAATAAACTACTATTACTAATATTTTATTTTATATTACTTTGTATTTATTATGTACTTCAAATTGGACGGACGGACAAGGACGTTTTAATAAATAACAAAAAACTACTTATTTCTTAACACTATTAACTAGAAGTGTAACTCAATACAAAGTAATTATATAAAGATTGTTTCAGCAGATACTTGGATATGCAGCAATTATGGCTATTTTAAAAATAATATAAATATTTGATATAATACTATACCTTATTACTTATATATTACCTTATTACTTATATTTAGGATAATAAGGTATTGAGAAATTGACAATATCAAGAAAACCAGAAATATTATCTGATAATACGTACTGACATCAATGAAGTTACAGTCTTTTTTCTGAATAACAATGTTTTACTATTTCAAACAAAAATAACAATCTGTAAAATGTGTCTAAAAATCAAATAATCGTTCAAAGCGGCCATTTAAAAAACACTTACAATCAATTAACTCCACAGATACAATATGAACTGACATACACTATCTATATTAAATCTCTTGTTTGGTCATCTGACATTTTGCGGGCTAATTATTATTACAAAATATTGATATATGTATATAAAGAGTGAATAACTATTACAGCCATCCAGTTTTAGGGTGTCTTGTAATAGTGTTGACATCTTCAATTCTCTTTCCCGGGGGAAGAACTTCGGGGGAAGTCGGTGGTATTAGCAGTTCAGTACTGCATGACGACAACAGTTTAGATGAATTTGCTTTTGTACTCTAGAAAAATTGTAATTATGTTTTGAAGTGTGAAAGCAAACGTGGCATAAAAACCTATGGTGTTTTTTATACAAATTATTTTACAAGTTAGGCTAATAGTGTAAAAATAGATTGTTCCTTATTAATATTAAACTTGCCATTTTTTGTATAGGAACATGTTCTTGCTCAATTAAATATATTTTAAACATAAACTAAAATAATAATACATGTTATGCCACTTTTGCCTTATCTTATATAACGTGTTGGTCTATGGCTTGTAAAGTACTTTTACGACCTAAAAGTTACGTTATTGATACTTATAAATTACTTATAAATTGTGTAATTTTTTTTAAAAATTCTATTATCCTACTTTACAAATAATATAGAATAATAATATAATTTATAAACTAGGTTAATGGTAGACGTCTGAGTAAATAAAATTATTATTTACATTTAAGCAAACGCGAGTATTGTCTTTACGACGCATTTCCTACCGTAGCGGTCTATAAAAACCAAATAAAAATGGCTAATACCTAAATAAAACCACCAAAACCATTCTCTCACAAAATTTATTGTGTGTGTGCGTGTGTGTGTGTAACAAAAGAGATGTTAAGATGGATCATAAACGAAAAGGTTAAATAAAATGTATTATTCAATTGGACGTATTCTCCAAATATGACACACGATTGTACAATACTAATAGTGTGATACAGAGAGAGAGAGAGAGAGAGAGAGAACCCTAAACCAACTGTGAGATATTTAAATAAACATTACCTGAACTAGTCCTGGCTTAGGAGATGGCGATCTGGATCTCGGCGCTGGAATCGGCTTTGAACCACCAGACCCGGCTTCCAGAGACGGCTGTAATACGTAGTGGTTATTCGAATAGTTTATAGTATTATAGTTTTAGTCATTTGTTAAAATTTATATAAAAATTATAAAACACTTAAATAAAATTTTAATTTCCTCGTGTAGAAATCCTCTACGCTACGATGGCCGCTATGAAAATATTTAATTGCCCGAAGTGGGTATAGATTCACAACCATCTTGTAAACAACATCCTATCATACCATACCACAATAACCTTCAAAAATATAACATATAATAATTTATGTTATTATATAGTACGATATTTACCTTCGATTTGGTGTACGGTGGCGGTGGAAAGCCGTCCTTAGACGCTTTAATGTCTAATGCAGTTGGACGAGCGACGGCGATCATGTCTCGAGATTTGTCTTGAGACCGTACTTCTGTTACCTAATATATTAATAAGAAATATATTTTAACAACTATAACTATATTTGTGTGTTGGTATGAGTCCGAATTTTAACGATAGAAAAAGAAAAGTATAAATTTATCTAAAAATACATGCAGATCTGTAAATCAAGTCATGCAGTAAAACAGCAAATTACATAGTTAGAAGTAAACGTTACAAAAGGGAATTAGAAATATAACATTAATATGATAGATAATATATACGCATAATATATTATATATGACGGATATGAAGAATAATGATGGTGGAACGGTCCGTTTCACCATCATTATTCCACATCCGGATAAACAGAACGAGAATAAGCAAATGACTTATCTATACATAGTTTCCGTTCCATAAACAAGCTTATCTATAAAATAAATAAATAGGATTTTATTAGTTAGGTTCACGCGCTATCCTTAGCGTAAAAAAATCATATATAAAATAAAAAAATTACTCACGCTTTTTTCTCCCGGCACAGGTGGTACAGGGGGCTTCTTCTTCACCACTCTCGGTGGGGATCCCCCGCCGGGGACACGTTTTGCTTTAAGAGGACTCGGTTCTAAGCATAGCAAATATATTGTGTTAAAAAAAAATAAGAGGCTGATGTTTAGTGTTCAATCCCTACTCGAGAAAATGATTTATATTAATTATCTCGCCCTGACGATCAAATTTGATAGGTGTATATTGTGTGGAAAACAAAATGTATTAACACTCTCAGTTCTCTGTACTTACCATGCCATTTACAAGATACGACATTAAATATAGATAATTCAAAATATTTAGCCATGAAATTTTTGAACTTTCAAAAACAGTTTTGTAAATTACAATTATAAGTTTAAATATAGAAAAGATATAAAGTAATTTTTTAAGGAAAAAATTAGAGACCAAATAATATAAATAATAAAGAAATATTTGAATATTCACTAACCAGGTTGAAATCTATCACTTCCAGTCGGACTGATCGGTCGTTGGTAAGGACTTGGACTTCGATCCCGGATTGACACGCTTGTTGTAGAAACCTATGAAATAGAAATGATTTTACCCCTGCGTACTTAGTCCCGGTTGAGATTTCCCAGGTCTTTGTTTAACGCATTTAAATTTCACCTTTAACATGAAAAATCTCTAAAATCTGTATATTATAAAATGAAAAGAGTATATTTTGTTATTATTATGAGTATTGAATGAAAAAACCACCACCTCCAAACTATCTATTAATATTACACTTGTATACAATAGTTATACTCCACACTATTTGCAAATCATAATGTTGTTCAAAGTTTTTACATTTGTCTACAGTTTCCTAATCCTATGGGAGATGAACTTTTAAAGCCCCGAAGGCTACATTTCAAACGTGTAAGCTTTATTGTTGCAAAGCTGTTGCAGGCTGTTCGTATTTTTCCTTTGTATGTAGATGCAGTTAACACAAACCTATATATATACATGTGCATAAATATGTCTCCATCTTTGTATACATTTTTTTCGGAGGAGAGCTACTGTTAAAACACTCCGTTTCTTATTTTCCGCTGAATTCTGAAGGCATTGGATGTTCAGTGGCGGGACTCCTCGCCGCGCTTTGCCTCCTTACCAGAGCAAGGAAATGTAAATCTTAAATATTTCAATTCCCCAAATGGAATTCGAACTCCCAACCTGTCACGTTTATAGTCACACGCTTGGACACACTTTAGACGCATGCGTCAGTGGCATGACTGACCTCAGCATGCAACACCTCGACAATTCGGCGGAAAGTGAGGAATGAAGTGTCTTAACACTAGGTTTCCTCTGTCTATCCTGCATAAAATGGGAAAAGTCATAAAATGAATAAAAACTAACCATTGATGGTGTTGGACTCGATGACCTCGGAATAGGAGATATTGTTCTGCTTTGTAATCCATTAGGTGTTAACAATCTCACTACAGGCACTGATCCACTAGGACCTGCTTTTAATAATATAATAATCTAAATTACTTAAAATTCATAAAAAACGGGAAATATATTTAGCATGTCTGTCCTGTTATTTATAATATTCCGAATTATGAAAATTGCTTGTGGAATGGCGGCGCTTAACACTGCATGTTGTTTCAATAGAGCGAGAAAATGAAATTTGATACTCAGTGGGGATCGGAACCCACAACCACTAAAAATATGAAAAAAAATTAGGTTATAGTTACTTTTTCCTAGGTTAGCTCTACACATACTATTACCCATTTTACATTAGAAATTAATAATACTATAAATCAACGCACCTGGTTCTCTCCAAGGAGACCTAGGAATATTTAAGGTGTTGGGGTTCTGTTCATTAATCTCAGAGGAGATATCCTTGATGAGCTCCAGGATTGAGTGGCCGGAAGGCTGCGGCATTTCCACCGGAGATGATGCCCTTGATCCTTAAAATTGAAGGTGCAAATGGATTTTTGACGTCAATATTAGTCACTATATGCTTGTAAATTAATAAATACTTTTAGAACAATGTATATAAAAATATTTATTTTTATATACACCAGATTTGATTTAAAACGATAAAAAAGAACATGACGTAGGACTTAGTGTCTACTGAATCATATAAGAAACTCATAAGCATTTAGACATAAATTACAGAAACACACATGTATGGTCCAATGTAGTAAAAGAACAAATAAGTAAATATAAGTAATGGAGTATATACAAACCAGGCATAGGTGAATGCATGACCAGCCTCCTCGCTTGATCGATCGCTCGCTGCAAGTTCTGCTGGTTCTTGAACGACTGGCGCGTACGGCAGCGGCCGATTTGTGATCTATTATAATGATTATTGTGATCACTAGGTTTATTTTTATTATACATATTTTAGAAATGAATTTAAAAAATATAGCTGTAAAAACTCTAAATTAGACAATATACGGCGTTGAGTTTGGTCATTCAACACACAGTTCCAATAACTAGATAAAAATTGGAGATCGAGGGGTATTACCTCTCCCTCAGCCTCAACTGCTATATGCAGGAAAAAAATTAAACTTAAAAAAATTCTAAAAACAGGCTTTAAATTATTTGTTAGTATGAAAGGTGCCATTTTAATAAAGAAAACTCACGATATCCCAGTCGCGGCCAGCGTTTGGTCCCACTTGGAGCCGGAAGCAGCAGCTGCAGCCATCTTGGCTATTCTCCTGAACCTAGCGAGGCTGTCCTCGTGGACTGGGTGGCCGTCCTCCTCCACCGACACAGGCGTCACTTGGAAGTCCTTCATGAGACGACGCTCCCAGACCTTCATGCGTTTTGCTAGAACAGCTATGAAAGGAATAGTCAATTTATCTCATACATTTTGAAACTGTATTAAATAAATGAACAAATAAACCCTTACTCTTTTCCTTTCTATCAGTAAACGAGACGTCCATGCCATTCTTCTCGAATACTTCTAAAAGTTCATATCTCAAGGACGACACATCCCCCTTCAGCTCGTTTATGTCATCTTCTGTAACGGGGTCGTCGTCCATTCGTCTGTGCATAGCGGATACGTAACGCCATACTAACGCACGCGTGACCGCTGTATATCTTACATCGTCGATTGCTTTTTGTTCCTAGATGAAAATAAAATTGTTGTATTTATATTATTTATTCATTTTAATAGAGGCCGTTGTAATATAGAGGCACTCGGGAAAATTAATAATGTAAACTTTTCATTTTCCTCGCTCTAGTACAAAGCAAAGAGCGGCGTTGAATTCCTCCATACAGCGCAACATTCAAAAATTCTAGGTTGAACCGGATAATAATAATATTTTTTTGAAATTAAGATGGCACAATAGAATTCTGATCCCCAAAGTAAGCCCTAAAAAATTAATACTACATTTTTTTTTAATAAGCAAAAAATATATGAAACTATCCTTTTGTATAATAATGTATTGTTATGTAATAATGTATCCTTAATGGTTCTTAGAATAATGTAGAATAGATTATGCTACATTATTTTAAGAAACCACTAAGTATATAAATCTATTTCTTAATATACCAGGATCATATATCAAATACGTCATAATAACGCTACAGATTAAATATTAAATTATCAAGCTCTATGGGGTACCTTTGTTATAGAGTCTCTATAATCACCAAATATTATAATTAAGTTCAAACGTCATGTTAAATAAACGTATGACCTAGAGATTAAATTTAATTTTCAATACATGTATGTCAATTCCATACTGATTTTTATTTATTTCGTAAATCAAATAAGCTAAATATAAATATTAAGATAATTTAATTGTTGCCAAAAAAAAGTCTAATTTATTATTTTATTAAATTAGACCATAGTAAAATTCAGGCAAAACAAAAGACGGAAGGCAAAGCGCTGCGTCACGCTCCGCTACTCAACACACAATGCCTCGAAATGCGCCAAAAAGTATGCGAAAATTGCGCGAAAAGTAGAGAACAGAAGTTTCTTTATGGAAACGGAGTGCTTTAACACTTGGTTAGGTAACACTAGGTTCCCTCTGGCTGTCCTGCTGCGTGCGGGGTACAACGTGAAGATAAAAAAGAATAACACACAGTTTTGAAATACCTTTATTTTGTCCGGTTGATTCTTCTTTCTCATACCGAACAGCTTCATCACGATTTTTGGAGTAGGAAAGATGTTGAAAGGAGGAGGCAACGTGGCGCTCTCTTCAAAGTAGCTCATCCATAGACGAGTGCGAGCGAATTTCCATTCTACATCTGAATGTTCCTACGGATTTTTTAATAAAATTATTTTATTTTGTCGTCGTGCCGTCCGTGTAGGCCGTCGTAGCGCAGCTGCACAGGTGTGACTGTAACGGGTTAGTTGTGGGTTCGATCCCCACTTGAAAAAGGGAAATATGTATTTAATTTATATTTCCATTTCTTGGCTCTGGTGTAGAGGCAAAACGTGGCGTTTGAATTCTGCCACTCAACTCACAATGCCTCTAGAATTCGGCAGAAAGTTCCCTCTACCTATGTACTACACTGTTCCCCATACTACATGCAGGATACAACGGGAATTTTAAAATATGTAAAGACGTAAGAAATATTCTTCTCTTTAAAGTTGTCCTTTTTAAATCTAATTGGATCATTTAAAAATCACTCCTACGTAATACATTTTTACGCTACTTCGACTCAGAACTTAAACAGTATCAAATTATATTGAATTAAATATACACACAATACAAACAAAAGGCCTCTTTTTTGGGAGTTGTTAAATATATCACTGATATAAATTAAAAACAAACCAATACAGAATAAAACGTACTTTTTCTATTTCAAAGCACTATATAGAAAGGCCAAACGATACGATACTTGAATGTGAAAATACTTATTGACTCGTGTGGCCGATAAGTACTATTTTCTTGACATAATTAAGTTAGGTGAAGCCTACGAAAATACTAATATAATTAGGTAACATATAGATAAAGTCCGTCGAATTATAGATAAAGGAGGCCGTCGTGGCGCAGTGGCACAAGGGTGCCACCCGTAAACGCGACGGTTGTGGGTTCGATTCCCACTCGAGGAAGTGAAATATTTCTTTACGTTTATTTCCTTTTTTAATCGCTCTGGTGTCGAGGCAAAGCGCGGTGTTGAGTTCTACCACTCAACACGCAATGCCTTCAGAATTCGACTAAAAGTGGGGAACGGAGTGTCTTGACACCGAGGTTCCCTCTGCCTACCCTGCTGTGTGCAGGATACAGCGGTAATGAAGTATTAAATAAATAATTTATATGAAACACATATTACATTTGTACATATTCAAAGGAATACTTACATCAATCATGGCATACGAGTTGGACATCATGGCAATAAGGAGATTCAGTAAAACGATCACATTGATCACCGAGTATGATCCAAACATCAGCAATCCCCAGAATCGTGTGTAACTCTTGATGCCAGCGAGCTCGAAATTCTCCAAGCCAACCATTCCAAAGGACGCCCAGAAGAGAGATTGTGATGCCTCAAACACGCTGGTAAAAAAAGAAAAATATGTGAAGATATAATACTAATTCTTAATAAGTAGTAAAGATTAAACTTACCTCAGTATATCAATCACTATTTATATTCATTTTTAATTTTCACTATTTACAATTAATTTTCATACAATAATAGACTATTTATAAACGAATTGGTGCCATATTTAATACGAAATGTTAAATATATGAGTATAATGTGTATTTCGCTTTCAAATTAAAATTGCGCGTGTATGACAAATTTAATAAAAGCAAGCAAAATCAAAATATTGTTACTACTAGCACAAAATAATACAAGAACTTTAATATGAATGAAAGTCCATCGTAGTTCGCAACGTCATACAATCAACTTCATCTATCTTTAGAGTGTTCATCTTGACATTTATATCTTCTTCCAACTGTATCTGCGTTTGTAATAAATATCTTAAAGACGCTGTGGCTTCGTGAAGCATTTGCTGTAATTGTTCGGTACTGTGACGCAGCATCTCGCATTCGTAATACAAAGACTGTCCAGGGGGATCTTTGACAAGTTCAGCTCCAACTCGTTGAGCTCGTCTCCCAAGCCTTGTATGAGCTAAGCCGATGTTGCCCTCCTTAGCCGACAACGCCTTTTGCAATTCTAGGATATTATTCTGCATTTCAACTATCTTCTGAGTAGTTTCTCGATGCATATCTTCAAGTTTAGCTTTAGTTTTCTTCGTATCTTCAATACGTTCTTTGAACTCGTGGTTACACTTGTTATAAGCTGCCCA